>JAODUO010001718.1:0-27500 GCA_025642075.2 Ridgeia piscesae
AGTTTAAAGTGTTTTCAAATGAGTGCACAAGAGTTCCATATAGTTTGAAGTGTTTTCAAATGAGTGCACAAGAGTTCCATATAGTTTGAAGTGTTTTCAAATGAGTGCACAAGAGTTCCATATAGTTTAAAGTGTTTTCAAATGAGTGCACAAGAGTTCCATATAGTTTAAAGTGTTTTCAAATGAGTGCACAAGAGTTCCATATAGTTTGAAGTGTTTTCAAATGAGTGCACAAGAGTTCCATATAGTTTAAAGTGTTTTCAAATGAGTGCACAAGAGTTCCATATAGTTTAAAGTGTTTTCAAATGAATGCACAAGAGTTCCATATAGTTTAGTGTTTTCAAATGAGTGCACAAGAGTTCCATATAGTTTAAAGTGTTTTCAAATGAGTGCACAAGAGTTCCATATAGTTTAGTGTTTTCAAATGAGTGCACAAGAGTTCCATATAGTTTAAAGTGTTTTCAAATGAGTGCACAAGAGTTCCATATAGTTTAGTGTTTTCAAATGAGTGCACAAGTGTTAGATATAGTTTATAAGATATATAGATATAGTTCAAAGTGTCAATCTCCTGGAGTAATACAACCAGATTTAAGAGAGGCACATATTTATTTATAAGCGTTATAAAAACAATATTAATTATATCCAGACAAAGCCAAGCAGACTGTCTCAATTTGATCTGGCCACAGAACAAAGTTCATACGAAACGGATAGATTGGAAATGCAACGAGGACTACTGGGGGTAGGAACAGTTACTGAAAGTGATACAATTTATTCTCTGCATGGGGCCCCAATGAAAGGTTACTGGATTTAATTCCAAATGCTAAATGCCAGACATGTTAATTGTATTCGCCATTCTATACATAACTGCTTGCCTACATTTAGCCAAATTTAGTGTTGGATGTGTGTATGTGCGCGTGTGACGGTGCGTGGCTGCTTGCATGCATGTGTGCATGCATCCGTACATGCTGTTGGGAATGGTTTAATTTTAACCTACCTTGTTTCTGAAAGGACGCAGCGAGATAATATTTAACCTTTTCTTAAAGCACCATATTAGGCCAATCTAAAAATGTGTAAATGACTCTTAAAAAATATCCTGTTTAAATGCACGTATTATTCTTAACAGCCAACTTTATTTGACTTTTAGTAATAAATGTACTTTGATTTGGTGTATTTTTATATTTGGTTATCTATTTTTTATCTTGACTCTCAACTATCTGTATCAATGCCATTGAACAAGGTTATCCTGTGTTCCTGGCACTTAAACACTGCTTTAAATATTATTATTATTATTAAAATGCAGTATTGCATATAGAGCTACACTGTATATAGAACAACATTATAGTAGAGATGCATCATTTAGAAAGGTGTCACTTAAAGATCTATATAGTGACCCACTTCTGAGAATTATCAACCGAACGACCTGTGTACTGTAATTATGGTGTTGTCTGATATCTTTGAGATGGCCCCCTAATGTTGCCAAGGGACACTGTGCATAGGAACGTGAGCTGCATTGTGTCCACAGACAGACAGACCACCGCAGGTAGACAGAGACCTCACACACAGAAGACAGGAGACGTATCACTAGTCTACCACTCTAAGTCAGCTTTGTCAGGTAAGTCAATGTGCCACCCACTGCCTACTGCTACCAACAGGTAAACTCTACACCTGTCACCTTCACTGAGTCAGTCAGGACTGTATGCGTGTTCAATACTCAACAATGAAGGTGCAATGGTTCAATCATAAAAACTAATATCACCAGAAACTTGTATGTGCTTTGTTAGTTTGTGTATTTCATTATATACAATAACATGACCACAAAAAAAATCTTTTCAAAACGATTACTCTTTTTTCAGTCAAACTGCTTCATTGCACAATTTAATATAATTTCTTAGAACAAATAAAACAAATTAAATATACTAATTACGTTTTCTATAGAACTTTCCAAAATCCCAAACAGAATGACCAATAGTTATCTGGTTAACACGTTTACCGTTCTGAAAGTGATTATCATTAATTTTAATATCTGACCTTCCATTCATACAGACTTAATACACAGCAAGTTTGGTTACGATAGGACCAGTATTTTTTAAGATATGACAGTTAATTAAGATATGAGATTTCCAAGTAGCCTATGTCCTTAAAGTTAAACTGAGCCCCGATTATTACACCCTGTGGGTGTGGCCCAGAACATGATACCTACATAGTTACTGCATGTATTAAATGCATTTTATGGCAATGCATGCCTGGATCACTCAATGAATGCATAAGTACCTGAATTTTAATTAGCTGGTCTCACTTTCAGGGTTCACCAGATTACATCACTCTGACTGTCTGCTCTTAAATTCCTCCCTTATTTATCATTTCAATCCTTTCAGTGTAACAAAGTTCAAATATCTTCGCTGAAGAAGGCTGCGAGATGCAGGCAAAATATACACGTACAGAGAAAACTAAACTGGTTTCTTTGAGAGGTAAATAATTTATGAAATAAAGTGTAAATATTTTACTGTGCTACTTGAGATTTTTTTTGAAATAACTGACATTTAACTAACAGAAGTTTTTATAAATTAGTTTTGCTTGTAATCTAGTTTTCTTAGTAATGATAATTTTTACATTGTTACTTCCAAGATATATTGCAATATTTAGGAAACATAAGAAACAAATCAGAATTATATACAATACTCAGTCTCCGGATGGCCCTGTTGCCATGTTAAAAGCTATTAATAATAATTACTTAAGTTACTCAAACACTGCAATTCACCAGTCATGATCATATTTGTGTACAAACCTCACTTTGGGATAGTGCACCAATGTGATCTCCTTAAAGTAGAGGTCAGCAAGCAAGTTATACTGCTGTGTTTGTGTTTGTGTGTGTGTATGTGTGTGTGTGTGTGTGTGTGTGTGTGTGTGTGTGTGTGTGTGTGCGTGCGTGTGCATGCATGTGTGTGTGTAACGTAGATTCTTATAGTATTTTCTAGCTTCATACCGAGCACTTGCCAGTAAAAGAATTGCCATTATCCTACTTTCAGGAATATTATAACACTGTGCAAGTGCCTCTAACACACTACATGTCCTGATCAATCCAGAACTATTAAGCCCAATGACAGACCGACAGACTGACAGTTAGCAGGAAGGCTGACTCTGCTGAGAAAACATTTCTCTTCCACATATAAACACTACCCAGGTGTACGATAAGAACAATAATAGCTATATTTGCTAACAAGACGTATGCAGCTGAATGCACCAAACACCCCAACCACTTTCCATGCCATCTACTTCCTACAGACGCTCCAATAGCTGCCATCCCTTTCCACCGTGCAGTTCAGAAATTTGAACTACTTCAGCACCCACCTGTTTGCTGTCGTCATGTGCGATGCCATGAGCCAGGTGGGCAGTGAAGGTGCTCTTCCCCACCCCTCCCTTCCCAGACATCACCACCACCTTGTGGCGCACCGATGCCATCTTATCCCCAATCTCCTTGATGGCTACAAAAAACATTTATGCTTGCAATCACATGCGTTTATCAGAACTGAAATTATGCATCTTAATATTGTCACAGTTAGAGATTTAGATTATGTATTTTGTAACACCATGTAAGTATAATTACGTACATCATCAAATTAAACAAGCACTGCACTAACTACTGTATCAGTAATTGAAGAAAAAGCAAACCTTCTAACATACACAATCAACGAGCGCTGATTAAAAAATTCATGGTAACTCCCACCTAGACCCAGTAACTCCCACCTAGACCCGGTAACTCCCACCTAGACCCAGTAACTCCCACCAAGACCCAGTAACTCCCACCTAGACCCAGTAACTCCCACCAAGACCCAGTAACTCCCACCTAGATCCAATAACTCCCACCTAGACCCAGTAACTCCCACCTAGACCCAGTAACTCCCACCTAGACCCAGTAACTCCCACCAAGACCCAGTAACTCCCACCTAGACCCAGTAACTCCCACCTAGACCCAGTAACTCCCACCAAGACCCAGTAACTCCCACCAAGACCCAGTAACTCCCACCTAGACCCAGTAACTCCCACCTAGACCCAGTAACTCCCACCTAGACCCAGTAACTCCCACCTAGACCCAGTAACTCCCACCAAGACCCAGTAACTCCCACCAAGACCCAGTAACTCCCACCAAGACCCAGTAACTCCCACCAAGACCCAGTTTGCTTGCTATTCATAATTGTAGCACAATGTAACAATAAGGCTTGGTAAATACTATAACATCTATACAGTTTCCATTAAAAAGGCATAAATAAATGTTCAGCCAATAGGTCGGGGAAAAGCACCAACAAAACATTTTAATGGCAGACATTTAATAGGTCAAGGAAAAGCACCAACAAAACATTTTAATGGCAGACATGTAAAAAGATAATTTTAACATATTACAATACAGACAACACAATGTGCTATTATATAATACAATAAATCATGGCGGTGGCATTACCAAGACCAGAAACAATTATCTACAAACAAGTTTTGCTGGTTTATCTAGCACAGGTCTATGCAGTACACACATATCGCCACCATGTTATTTGCAAAGTAATACGAAACAACGACGCTCTAACAACAATATTTCACATAGACGTCTCAGCCAGCGTAGATTACACAGAACGGCTGTCGGAATCAATGTCCATCAAATTGAATACAGTGTAGTGGATAAGTATTAATTGCCTTCATGTCTATTCAGAAAGTCAGATGGCCGTTGAGCTGTGTAACTCAATAGAGGTCTGGTTGGCTACATGGCTTTAGTTGCCATTGTTTTGTAACCTACACAAGCACCAGTTCATGGGCAGTGCACCACACTTCACAACACTGGACACAAATCCTCAGACAACACACACAAGTTTCTTGCTAACCATGCTGTAAAACTAATCTTGACGATTACAATTTGAATGCGACATTTGCTGTTCCTGTTACTTACTCATGGCTGTGTAATATACGAAGCTTCAAATTTAACAAAGTTAAGGGCATGATCACCTGGATTTGACTTGTTCTGATTGCGGGGACACCATTATGAGCTAATAGAGGTGGCCACTTTGGTCACAGATCAGTGTTTAACTTCCAAGGCACTCCAACCAATTGACAGGGAACTGTGACCATTTTTTATATTCAATCTACTATCTTAAAAATGGCCATTGTCTCCTCGTCAAAGCGACAAGTTTGCTTGCTTGGACTGGAGGGATTCGTTTAAAATAAGTAACTGGTCATGCAGAGTAGGTAGAGCTCAGGGGTAGAGCTTTGTACTCTCGACTAACAGGATCTGGGTTCAAATCCTGTGCTGCAGTATTAAAACCTTGGGCATGTTTTTTCACTCTACATTGCTCCAGTTCACCCAGCTGTATAAATGAG
The DNA here is from genome assembly GCA_025642075.2 of Ridgeia piscesae. Taxonomy (NCBI): domain Eukaryota; kingdom Metazoa; phylum Annelida; class Polychaeta; order Sabellida; family Siboglinidae; genus Ridgeia; species Ridgeia piscesae. Next base: position 5,362 of record JAODUO010001718.1, read on the forward strand.
TACGTGGCAGTAGACAGTGGTGGATATGTGTACGAGCAGCCTTCCCGCATTAATTGTAGCATATGGCTGGATGTTTCCCAGAGAAGTTGAGATGGTGTGTGATTGAACAAGTCTGTCAGGGAAGTAAAGTGTAAAGTGCTTTGAGCAATCCTGAGGATAGGATACTGTGCTATATAAGATCTTACATTTACCTTTTTTTACATGATATTCACATAAACACACATTTTGATAGCAGAACCTCCCAAATAGTTACTGTGAAAGTACTGGCAACACCTCTCATATTAAAAGTCACTGCTGTACACTTTAACAGCGGGAGAACGCAGGTTTAATCAGTGTGCCCACACTTCACATTAACCATATGGTTACTGGGACTCACACATTAGAGGATGGGGTAACAGTTGGTATATTGTGACACTTAAATAACGTCTTGTGGTCAGTCGGTCAGTCAATACAAGACAGCAACAATCAAGTAACGACAATAAAAAATCTACATCATTAAAAATTCCTTTTTTAACTAAGACGTTAGTTGTGAACATGTGTTCACTGGCGCATTATGAGCTAATAGAGTACACCTTCAGCATCATCTACATACCTGGGTCTGGGGTGGCAGCAACACCCGTGGCACATATCTTCTGGTTGGGACAGCCAGCACAGGCCGACACCTTGCCTGCAGACCCACTCCCTGTCCCTGGACAGGCTGCAAATGCAAAACAACAACATCAGATATCAAACATCTCGCCTGCAGACCCACTCCCTGTCCCTGGACAGGCTGCAAATGCAAAACAACAACATCAGATATCAAACATCTGCCTGCAGACCCACTCCCTGTCCCTGGACAGGCTGCAAATGCAAAACAACAACATCAGATATCAAACATCTCGCCTGCAGACCCACTCCCTGTCCCTGGACAGACTGCAAATGCAAAACAACAACATCAGATATCAAACATCTCGCCTGCAGACCCACTCCCTGTCCCTGGACAGGCTGCAAATGCAAAACAACAACATCAGATATCAAACATCTTGCCTGCAGACCCACTCCCTGTCCCTGGACAGGCTGCAAATGCAAAACAACAACATCAGATATCAAACATCTCGCCTGCAGACCCACTCCCTGTCCCTGGACAGGCTGCAAATGCAAAACAACATCATATATCAAACATCTCGCCTGCAGACCCACTCCCTAAATAATAGTAACCATATAGTAATATATCCTGAAAATGAAAAGAATTGGAAAAAGTATTTGAAAACTTTTCAATGTCTTTGTATTTGAATACTTTTGCATTGAAAAGTATTTGTAATTGTATATGAACCCAGCAAGAGTATTTGTATTTAAAAACATTTCAAACTATTTGACCCCATGTTTGCTCACGGAGTCACGGCATAGTTTAATTTTGCATTACTTTTATGATAACCTATTTATATATTTATTATTCCTATTTACATTAGTTCAGCTGAGATAATTTGCTTTATTCACCTAATAGTTTTTTTAATTTAAGAATATTATTTTAATACATTTAATTACTGTATTTATGGGTATTCTGCTAATATGTATTTATTATGTTAGTATTATATCAGTAGCTAGTCAAGTTACTGGCAAAACAACAGAACAGACAGTACTAAAAATGGTAAATAACTAAATTGCTAGTATTAGATTGCTAGTTTCTGCGACTGTTGTGTGTTGAAAGCGTTGTGCGTTTCATTCCGTGGTAGATCTATTCAACACCATCAAAGATGTGCCAGAAAAGGCAAGTCAGCGGAAAAGGGTTGATCCAGACTCACTGATCATTCATGATGTAAATCGCACTCTCAGACTCAGCCAGGGTCCAGGGCCAGGCCAGGGTTAGAAACTCTGGCCGGCCCAGGGTTAGAAACCGAGATTCGATGACGATGGGTCGGTTCTTGAATTGATGAAATGACTTGGTCTGTGTGATCGTAAGGATTTTTAGTTTTAAAATAATTTTGCTATAACAATCTCTTAATCCTAGCAGTGGTTGGTTTTATCGGACATAATTCGTTGTGGGACTAGTCAAACAAAAATAACTGCTCACCCTCCGGTGCGTTCTCGGGAACATCCGCCATGTTTATCGCAACACGTTGATATATCGAGTATTCGCTAGGTGTCGCTAATGTCGCTTCAAATCCTCTGTTCAAATCCATTAATTTTAGCAAAGCACCAGGTGAGGTGATATAAGCATTGCAATCTGAGCCTAGAGGTCAGTACCGCACATGTGGGTAGGGGTATGCAGACGAAGGTCACATCCCCTCAATAAGGACCTTCAATATCAAAAAGTATACCCTTGACCTAAGGAAAATTTTCAGAAAGACACCATTTAAAAAATAATTTCCCACGAAAACCGCCCAGAGTATTATAGTTATCGATAAATATGCGATAGGTAACCGTGATTGCAGCGGCAAAATGTTAGCCTTGTTCTGGGGAGTGTTCCTCAAAATGATACCGTTGTCTTCGGAATTATGTGTAATATTGAAGTAATATAATATAATATAGGAAGTCCCCAAAGCGACCCTTGATGTCAGCACATCCATGTCAGATAAGCTGTGCACCCTTCAGGATTCTGAGTTAACCATTCATGTTTTTAGTAAAGTACATGCAACATCAACATTCAGAACAAAACGTGTGACTTATTTGATCATTATTATAATAATAGTAGCTACCGTATAATATAAGTCACGTACTCCACATTTGATAAGTTATTCGTGGCATATGTCAATAGGCCTACCATATCAGCTTCTTTCTAGAGAGTCAAGACATAATTTACGGAATTGACAGAAATAATTCGTAGGAAGAAACACTTGAAAATTAAAATAAGCGCGGCATGAGTGCTATTAGCCTGTGATCATCATCGCACGCCAGATGTCGCTGTGGCTCTACAGTCCTTCTTTACAGTATCACAGCGTAATTATCGATCCTTGACTTGTGAGGATGATTGAGATGGAGAGGACATATGTAGGTACATTGAATGTGTGAGGAAAACTTGACAACGGGATCAGCCCAGGACAATAAATCAACTTAAGTCCCGCCTCCGAAGAGATTAGATTGGTCACCCAGACGTATTTCGTTTTCAGTCTAATCAACCTAGACTATGCAAACCGGACAAAAGCGTACAAAAGACTACACAAAATCCACCAACAGAGAAACTGAACCATCAGAAAATATACCGTGAGGCGGTCTAAATACCCAGTTTTTGGCAATTATTGACCGGTCTTTAGGCACAATTTTGAGATAAGATAAACCAAGAAGAGACAGTGTGATCGAAAGTCTAAAATGGCGGCGTTGGCCAGCGAAGAGTGGCAATGGTTATAGGGTGATGCAGATGGGTCGAAGAAGAAGAATACTGCATGCATGATATCTTCGTGATGTTTCGTGTTTTGAATAATTTAATTTTTGGACTTCCTATTCGTTGACGATGTCGTCGGTTTGGTTGAAAAAGTTTAGAATTTATAACTGTCAATTGGAGTCTTTGTTTCAAGAAGGCAAAACAATCAACGCAGCTTTTTAGAGTGATGGGGACTATATGCATTGTTTTATTTCTCCACCAAATTTGTGAAATAGGCTAACTGTTACGACGCTGGTTTGTGCAGCTATAACGAATTTAGTGTTGCACATCAATATTAAAAACTCGACAGTCTATATTGTTATCGCCCGCTTATGTCAATGCATTCGGGTTCTTAGGTAAACTCTAAGTTATGAGCTTCCCTTTTCATTGTATAAGTCTATTCTGCCATCACATGCCCTGAGTACGACACAGGCCTACTGGCACTGATTAGAAGCCTGCCGTAAGCAGTGTTGTTAATCTGCTTTGATTGGCTGCGTGGTTATAGTTAAACTCTCAACAAGGATATGATAGTTTTATGAACAGCCTGACTATCTCGTGTAAATTGTAAAATGTTGATTTATAGTATTATAATAATATTGTTATATATTAAAATATATAATATTCAATTATACTGAAACAGACAAAATAGCGTCATTACAGTCGTATGCCACGAGCATTGCTTAATAAAGTAAATGTGAGAAAATTAAAACATTACAAAACAGCAAAGATAGGTTTTACAAAATGTGTCACTTCCCGACTGACATTATCTTTCAGTTACGATGCTCGACCGAGATAGTTATGTGGTTGTGAGATGTTATCTTATCTGGATAGAACAGACTACTGCCCGAATTTCGTCCAAATAAACTGTAATCAACACAGCATAATGTGTCCACGCAGGCACATCATTATAAGTGTAGATCTTACCTAACTTAATTGCCACCCTCCGGCCATGTGTTTGTGTGCCTAGGCCCCTGGATTAAGTACCCGGATGACCTTAACGAATACACGTAGACTGCATTAGTGGTCATGCGTAGTGAAAATGCCGCACGAAATAATAATGTAATCTTCGGGTGAAAGTGCGGAAATATTACGTTTGCGTGCACTGTTGTGTTGAGAAAATAAAGTGTTTTTTCTGTGTACCGGGTAGAGATCTTCTTCTTTTCGCCTTTCCCACTAGGTGGGGTCAGCGGCCCGAATTCTTGATTTCAAGAATGTTCTTTCCTAGGCATCCTCTTGGTCTCCCCCTTGGTCTTTCTCCTGGCACTCTCATGTCAACAACTGCTCTCATTTCGTTGTTTTCTTCCATTCTCTGCATGTGTCCATACCAGCGTAGTCTCATTTCTCTTACTTTCTCTTGTATACTAGTCACTCCTAGCTCCTTTCTGATGTCCACACTCTTTACTTTGTCTCTCAGTGTTACTCCTTTAATTCTTCGCAACATCCTCATCTCTGTTTTCTCGGGTAGAGATGTTACAGTAACTAAAATTATCGATGCATCGCGATATTCGATGTGACAATAGTTTACTATCGATGGTAAATTGAACTATCGATAGTTGTCGGGCCCTACACTTAACCATCCAAAATAAAATAGTTGGCAAACAGGTCAACAGTGTCACTGATACCAAACAAAAGCAATGTTAATCATAAACTAGCATTATCAAATCCTTTTTGTAATGTTGCATACTAATAAGAGTTATGACATTGTCACACTAATATTACAAAACCAATACAGCAATCATTCATAATAGTACAATTATACCCGGTAATTGATGCACGCAATTGTATAAGCGGTAGAATGTTTCGTCTCCATCGATTGCAGTTCTCTGCATGCCTCTTCCACCCAATCTTGGCTGAACACCCAGCCATTTCAATTTTTTTAACAATTGCTCATCTTTATATTGATTCCAGCTTAATATTGGTTCCATTTCCATCTTAATATTGGTTCCATTTCTATCTTAATACTGGTTCCCTTTTCATCTTAATATTGGTTCCCTTTCCATCTTAATATTGGTTCCCTTTCCATCTTCATACTGGTTCCCTTTTCATCTGAATATTGGTTCCCTTTCCATCTTAATATTGGTTCCCTTTCCATCTTCATACTGGTTCCCTTTCCATCTTAATATTGGTTCCCTTTCCATCTTAATACTGGTTCCCTTTCCATCTTGATATTGGTTCCCTTTTCATCTTAATACTGGTTCTCTTTCCATCTTAATATTGGTTCCCTTTCCATCTTAATACTGCTTCCTTTTCATCTTAATACTGGTTCCCTTTCCATCTTAATATGGGTTCCCTTTCCATCTTAATATTGGTTCCATTACCATCTTAATATTGGTTCCCTTTCCATCTTGATATTGGTTCCCTTTTCCGTCTTACTACTAGTCCCCTTTCCATCTTAATACTGGTTCCCTTTCCATCTTAATACTGGTTCCCTTTCCATCTTAATATTGGTTCCCTTTCCATCTTAATATTGGTTCCATTACCATCTTAATATTGGTTCCCTTTCCATCTTAATATTGATTCCCTTTCCGTCTTACTACTGGTCCCCTTTCCATCTTAATACTGGTCCCCTTTCCATCTTAATACTGGTTCCCTTTCCATCTTAACACTGGTTCCCTTTCCATCTTAATATTGGTTCCCTTTCCATCTTGATACTGGTTCCCTTTCCGTCTTACTACTGGTCCCCTTTCCATCTTAATACTGGTTCCCTTTCCATCTTAATACTGGTTCCCTTTTTCCATCTTAATATTGGTCCCCTTTCCATCTTAATATTGGTTCCCTTTCCATCTTAATATTGGTCCCCTTTCCATCTTAATACTGGTTCCCTTTCCATCTTAATATTGGTTCCCTTTCCATCTTAATACTGGTTCCCTTTCCGTCTTGATATTGGTTCCCTTTCCATCTTAATACTGGTTCCCTTTCCATTTTAATATTGGTTCCCTTTCCATCTTAATATTGGTTCCCTTTCCGTCTTGATATTGGTTCCCTTTCCATCTTAATACTGGTTCCCTTTCCGTCTTGATATTGGTTCTCTTTCCACCTTAAGACTGATTCTATTTCCATCAGAGTCTATCTTAATACTTGGTCTCTTTCCGTCTTAATACTGGTTCCTTCTCCGTCTTAGTATTGATTCTCTTGCTGTCTGAATACTGGTCCCCTCTTATTCTTCATTGTGGTTCTCTTTCCCATTCCTATCTACCCTTCCCCAGCATTCTTTGTGTTCTTTTCGCTAAGTCGACACAACAAAACGTGACCGCAACTGTGTGTCCGCGAGCTGTCTAGAAAACGTGTTTTACGTCAGTAGTTACGTCGAACGTCGACGCCATTGCATTTCGGTTCTCTCACGGATTTCCACATCGAAAAAGATGGGAAACGGATAGATGCGCGAAACTTGTTGATAGAAAGAATAAATTGTTACTAGAAAATCTAGGTAAGTACCTACTTGATCGTTGAGTGTATTGGTTCATGTATAAATAAAATAGGCGAATTTGGAAGATAAATTGAAAATGTTTGAAACTAATAAGAAAACGTTTCCGTTTCGCGTCAGCTGTAAAAATACCGCGTCAAACGCATGAAAATGGCTCGGATATAAACAGTATTGCAACGGATTGTTATATGTTTATTAGACGAACAAGCACGTAGACCTATGGTCGACACCCTTCCAAGTGGTGGTCTGAATTACTGCGCCTACGATACGTTAGATATGTTGAAGTTAATTATGTCCCTGCTTAATTGCTTTATGCCATTAAGACTTAACCAAACAGACAGTCGTCGTCAGAAGAAGTTGTATCTCGTCTTTGTCAATAGCTAAGACGATCCAGAGCCCAGAGGCATACAATAATATAATATGATTGACACACAACAATACGTCTACATGTTGTCAGCGTCGACTGAATACAGGGCCTGTGTGCATTTAATAACACGTACTATTCTGTAGAGCCTGTACATAATATATGGCAACAGAATCGGAATACGTCAATTCAAACATGTGAATAATGTTCTTAAATCTTTATGCTGACGGACTTAGGTCATTGTACGTCCACTTCTCACGAGTCTCGGACTATACTTGCTGCCAATAACACCGTAATCGCTCCGTCATACGTTGATATGGATATAAGAGTTAGGCTTTGTTTTGAAACGGTTGCTCGTGCGTTGCAGTTATACTTATATACGAAAGGCCATACTTTGCAGATATTATAATGTAGGCCTACAAAATCGGCCTAGTAGGGTATAGTATGACAAAATGTGAATAATATAGTATGACAAATAGTGAATACTCCAATTTGAATTACAGCGGATTCCACGTAACCAACAAAATCGCGGATTAGAACTGATAGAATAGCATTGTTTATTGGTTGGTAGATAACTGTTCAACACATTTCCGTTGGACTAAACAGTGCCGCTAACGTGAATCAGCCGCTGAGTTATTAAAATAACGGACTCTGGCCTGAAGTGGGTATATATCGTATTGTGTAAATGATGATTCTTCGTCATGTTTAACATCGGTGTTTAACGCATAATTCGTGAGTCAACTATACGTGTTGGTTCAACAATGTTCGTCTAGTGCTCGTGAGATAAGGTGTAAGGTAAACGAGACGCCACTGTGTGCATAGCATATTGGGAACGCCGCACTAAACCCGGCTGTATATCGAGCTGTGTTGTACCTTACAGAAAGTCGACTTATACACAGCACTTGTGTCAATGATTCGTGTCTACACACAGTTAGTTAGGGGTATATATGTAGTATAATTATATATTATACTATAGTGAATTTGGTTTATCGATTTCTTTTTCTTTGTGTGGATACTTGCATTTTATTCGTGACGGATAAGCCTTACAGTAGACCTGTACGACATTACAGCGTAGTTTATAGCCGCTCGTGTTGTTGCATAAAGCGAGATTATTTGTAACTTGTTTAGCTTTGATTTATAAATAGCCCTATGTTGTGACTAATGCGTGACATTTTAATTCATGTGCATTATGTGTTTATGTTATACGACGTGTCGAAGCCTACTGATATTTATGGCCGCACTCGACTTAGAACCAGAGGCTAACGTGGGGTCAGACACCATTACCAAACAACATAAAAACCAACAGCAAATCAAACTGTTCAAGAAGTCACCGGCCGCGCTGTCGTTTACACGTACGACACCGTCGTCTCGCCGTGTGAACATCGTTTGTAATGTTACTTTTCATACGAGTGCTTTGCGCATGCGTATTGACTGTTTCTGTTCAGTCGTCTCTGTGACAACTTCATTTGATTCATTTGTTTTAATAAATGCCCATGCAGAAATAGCCGAAACTGTCAGCGAATTGCATTGTTTTACGAACATTACACATAAGACCTATCGTCGTCAGAAATCGCCTTTGCCGTGGTCACTCAATAAGCTGTTAAACGTCACTGGTCAAACAACATCTACGTGTGGTTTTCCTTCGTAATAGCTCTTCATTCCATGTTTGTCCAGGTGGACTATTAATTGAAGGATCAAAGTATTCAATATCCCATAGAAGATTTGTAAATGCAACCAAGCCGACCGATTAACAATGACTGTTACCGGGGGGCCGGTGAAGCGTATCCGTCACACGTGGCCGATTTATCACTATCAAAGCCGTGTCAACGGGACACCAAAGGCGTCTTAGACAGACACATGCCGGTTGTGTGTACGGCCGTTTTCATGTTTTCTAGCCATTATTGTTTCGCGAGTAGCTGTGAACTTATTCATGCGTGAAATCCTGACCCGGAGACAAAGACCCGCAAGGAGCCGTAGCTGTCCACTCACGTCCCGTGGCTGTCCACTCACGTCCCGTGGCAGGCGTTGACTGGTTCGCTCGGACGTTTGTCTCGACCGCATTTTTTGAACATTATATTTTTTTTAAATTAAATTATGTAGTATAGGTCATGTATATTCTTGTAACAAATTGTCTGTTCAAATGTGTGCAACGAACCACCACAACTCGACGGTTCCATTGTTATGAATACTGACATTTCAGTTCAGCTTGATATGAAATGATATTAAATCAAGACATTCGAGCAAAACATTTAGACTAATCACATCGAGTGACGGTACAACAATTGTTATTTACTAAATAAAATGTGAGCGGTGGAGGTGTATAACATGTGTAATTTATACCATGTGATATAGTTTTATACACGCACAAAACGATTAATCTTACCATTCGTATATTTCAAAGTTCATCAAGGGCGATGTCATGCTAGACCATAATCAATGTTAATATTACACTTATATCTACTTATAAGAAACGAAAAGTAAAGAAAGTAACAAAGAAGACGACTCTGGTAAACCTAGACTGTTATGAACATTTGTTTTATTGAGTTGTCATACTACATGCAGTGGATGTTTATCTGCACATATCGGTTCCCATGTTTTTGTTAGATTAATGAAGCGTATAGATTAGTGATTGACGGATTAAAGAAACAGACCCGTGTATGTGTACGTTTTTGTTAGATTAATGAAGCGTGTGGATTAGTGATTGACGGATTAAAGAAACAGACCCGTGTATGTCGATATTTAGTCATACATAAGCGTGAGGATTAGTACACATCGAAGAAAGGACTAACGCTGCTTTTCCGTCTATAGTTCCTCCCACGCTGGTTGTCATAGACCTAGCAGCGTCACACGGCTGTTAGTTATTCCGTCATATTCCGCCATTGTCATAAAAAGTCCTTATCATCGACGGCCCATCAGAGCAAAGACACCGTTGGTCAAGGGCCGGACATGTGAGTCTACAGGAGCCTGATTCTTGAATTGTATATTTGGTGTAGGAGGCTTTGGATGGCAACGAGAACTGAAGCTCTTTATTCTTTTTTTGTCCTTTGTTCTCAGCCTTTTCTTCGCCTCATCAAATAGAGGTATGTCTTGAAGTGTGTCGTAGTCTTGTGGGTGATGTCCCAGGAGGGGTGTCTATCGTCAAGTCATCCGTCTACTGACGCCGATGAGGTCTTTTCATGGAGTACTTCGCCGTGTCTTTGTATATCTCCCTCATGCCGCCTGAGTTCCCGAACTGTAATGTTATACAGTAGTAACAATAGCCGCAGCGCGTGTCTATGAATGCAACGTGAAGGCGGCTTAGCATTCACAGACATGCTCCGACCGGCCAACAATGACACCGCCCCGTGAATGGCGCTGTCGGCGGCGGACTACGGCCGATGTTGTGGGATTAAATACGAATTAACTCCAGTTGTGTGTGCGGTGCCGGTTGTACCTTGAGGTCGCGTTAACTACTCGGCGCCGATTGTTATCTTGACATTACGACAAGAACCTGTGTTGTCAACGGGGGAAGTTAACAGACTCAGTCACACGCATTGCTGCATAATCCACGCCAGGGAAACGCTTCGAGTGTATATATCTATTACCCTTTGAACGTGATACTGTTAATCACATGTCCACATCGCTCGCGACTTGTCCGTCCGTGCCAGCAACGATGTGTTGCTACGGTAAACTACGACGTGTGTTTTACTCACACGGACGGCGTGTGAGTAAACATTTTTCCATAACATATTTAACCGAGGGATAATCTGTTCTTTTAACAAAATTGACAAATAAACAGTAACGCTGCAATGATTTCTAACATCTAAAAAGTTCGTAAAGAATCTGTTTCGATTTATTTAAAAGCTCGCGGAGACACAAATCTACGAGATAAGTTGCTATTCCTCAATTAAAAAAAAAAATTGTGTGTGAGTACTGATATTGATATATTTCTAGAGGCGTCTCTATATAAACGACACTTTGCAAGACGTGGCGGCTGGCGCTGTAGGACTGCTGCACCACTTGACGGTCCAGTTTACTTTACATTGCAAATAACATTTCAGCAGACTCGTGCTGGCGACAACACAAAAAGACTGCTGCTAGTGGTGTCTGCCAGGTGATTGCATTCTTGACACATTTCTGTAACCGAAAGTAGTTCAGACGTGTCCCAGTCTGCTGCATCGCGGCCAAAGTGGCTCGAGCCGTGCCAACTGCTTAAGGTGCTTGTTGACTATACCTTTTGTATGTATGTCGGTCGGTCGGTCGGTCGGTCGGTCGGTCGGTCGGTCGGTCGGTCGGTCGGTCGGTCGGTCGGTCGGTCGGTCGGTCGGTCGGTCGGTCGGTCGGTCGGTCGGTCGGTCGGTCGGTCGGTCGGTCGGTCGGTCGGTCGGTCGGTCGGTCGGTCGGTCGGTCGGTCGGTCGGTCGGTCGGTCGCGGTCGGTCGGTCGGTCGGTCGGTCGGTCGGTCGGCGGTCGGTCGGTCGGTCGGTCGTCGGTCGGTCGGTCGGTCGGTCGGTCGGTCGGTCGTCGTCGGTCGGTCGGTCGGTCGGTCGGTCGGTCGGTCGGTCGGTCGGTCGGTCGGTCGGTCGGTCGGTCGGTCGCGTCGTCGGTCGGTCGGTCGGTCGGTCGGTCGGTCGGTCGGTCGGTCGGTCGGTCGGTCGGTCGTCGGTCGGTCGGTCGGTCGGTCGGTCGGGGTCGGTCGGTCGGTCGGTCGGTCGGTCGGTCGGTCGGTCGGTCGGTCGGTCGGTCGGTCGGTCGGTCGGTCGGTCGGTCGGTCGGTCGGTCGGTCGGTCGGTCGGTCGGTCGGTCGGTCGGTCGGTCGGTCGGTCGGTCGGTCGGTCGCGGTCGGTCGGTCGGTCGGTCGGTCGGTCGGTCGGTCGGTCGGTCGGTCGGTCGGTCGGCGTCGGTCGGTCGGTCGGTCGGTCGGTCGGTCGGTCGGTCGGTCGGTCGGTCGGTCGGTCGGTCGGTCGGTCGGTCGGTCCGGTCGGTCGGTCGGTCGGTCGTCGTCGGTCGGTCGGTCGTCGTCGGTCGGTCGGTCGGTCGGTCGGTCGGTCGGTCGGTCGGTCGGTCGGTTCGTCGGTCGGTCGGTCGGTCGGTCGGTCGGTCGGTCGGTCGGTCGGTCGGTCGGTCGGTCGGTCGGTCGGTCGGTCGGTCGGTCGGTCGGTCGGTCGGTCGGTCGGTCGGTCGGTCGGTCGGTCGGTCGGTCGGTCGGTCGGTCGGTCGGTCGGTCGGTCGTCGTCGGTCGGTGTCGGTCGGTCGGTCGGTCGGTCGCGTCGGTCGGTCGGTCGGTCGGTCGGTCGGTCGGTCGTCGGTCGGTCGGTCGGTCGGTCGGTCGGTCGGTCGGTCGGTCGGTCGGTGTCGGTCGGTCGGTCGGTCGGTCGGTCGGTCGGTCGGTCGGTCGGTCGGTCGGTCGGTCGGTCGGTCGGTCGGTCGGTCGGTCGGTCGGTCGGTCGGTCGGTCGGTGTAGGTCGAGTTCACGAGTTAAGTGTGGACCGTTTGTGTGATGCCGTCGCGGAACTCATTCGATGAAGCTTGTACCTGACGGAGTGGCCGCGATATGAATAATGTATCAACGAACTGGCATGTTCGGATTCGAATGATTCGATCTTAATGAGGCTGGTTCGTGCCGATGTCGGCGCCTGTGTCCGTTCCACTTTGACGCTCTCGAGTACCGCACACTCCCCTGATGTAACGACTCGGGGCGGTCGGGTCGTTCACGGTCCGTGCCTGCGGGCAGCTCAACAACACAACACGCTCATTACCGCGACAGTCAACCACGACCGTGTAATTGCGTTTTCGGTCATTAAACACTCACAATTCGCGTGTTTTGTCTAACTAATCATATCCAACAAATTGCACTTGTTATATACACATGAATTACTTAGAGGGAAAATGTGCCCAAGATTGGGTAATTATGCAAGATTGAGTAATAATGCCTCGGAAACGGAGTGGGTAAGTCCCTAATGCGACTTGACGCAAACTTCTCTCTATCGCTTTCTCTCTCTCTCTCCCTCCCTCTCTCTCCCTCTCTCTCTCTCTCTCTCCCTCCCTCTCTCTCCTCTCTCTCTCTCTCTCCCTCCCCTCTCCCTCCCTCTCTCTCTCTCTCTCCCTCTCCTCTCTCCTTTCTCTCTCTCTCTCTCTCCCTCTCTCTCCCTCCCCTCTCTCCTCCCTCTCTCCCTCCCTCTCTCCCTCTCTCTCTCCCTCTCTCCCTCTCTACACCCCCCTCTCTGACAGTAGGTCCTACTCACGCAGGTTAATGGCGTGTATTGAACAGATGTAATTATATTAATAATATTAATATATTGATTAGGCCGTTGAATGTACACCGTTTCAATGGTAAACAGTGTCGAATACAATGTAATAAAATACCAACCCGGAGTCTACGGCCACAGCGCAGTCGTTACCCACTACACTTGATTAATGTACAAAGCTGTCGTCATCATCAATGGTAAAGTTAAATTATTATTGCATTATTTATATTTGTTGATGGCACACAATACAGTTACTTTTGATCATCTAGCGAAAAACTCCAAGAATTGATAAAACTTGAAGGTAAGGGTGGAGACGCGAGATTGGTCACAAGTAGACTGTGGAGGGGGGAATGTAGCGGAGAGAGCGACAGGAGGTTGAGGATCACATAACTTCGAAGACTATAGTAGAGGTCCGCGTCACACCGGACCACAACAACGAACAGGACAGGCGTTGTGCACAACTGACTGACTGCATCACCGATAATCCTTTTTTCATGGATAGTGATATCTAAATCCGCGTCTGCACGCAGCCAAATATAATATGAAGCGGTCTTTTTGTTTACGCAAGGGCCGTTTCTGTAACCACAGCTTTCGTAGTATGTTGTTTTTGTTACAACCATTCCGTCGTCTCCGTCTGGTTTGCATCAATGCCTGAATTGTTCACGGTAACATAGGCCGCCGTATATGATGTACAAATGTGGCTATATACACGTTGCAATTTTTGGCATTCGTTTTCCAGCCGCGGATCACACGACAAGTTTATTCCCGCATTTGTTCTCCGGCCTCTTGACTCGTTCCTACGTCCATCCCAGTCCACCCATCACTGCTGTTTTCCCAACTGTCTTTTAGATATAGGCCCCTACATCTCCATTAAATATATCCTCTTTATATTTCTTACTCCTCTTTTTCTACCGACTCAGTTGTTGTCAGTGATCTCCTCTCGACCTTCCACCCGATTTGCTCTGCTCATCTCGTCCCACATTTTCAGAACAACTACACTTTCGGTTGTGGCTTAATTCTAATCCGACCTGGCAATCCCATCCTCCTGTGGTCCGGCTCTCTCTCTCTCTCTCTCTCTCTCTCTCTCTCTATCTATCTCTCCGCCTGTGAGACAGCTTGTCGAACAGTCTTCATAAGTGAATACTCCCGCCGGATCGGATAGTCGCGTTCTCGAGCGCGAGTCGACGATCCGCAGCCGATACAAAATAGCGCAGCGCGTAGTTAGCGGCGCGTGTCGACTGCCTAATGAGCGCGCGAGCCGGATTCCACCGCGCGTGCGCGTGCGCCTGCGCAAGGCGCCGTCGGCGGCTGCGCAGACGGCGCGGTTGCTTGGAGCCGCCCGGCGTATCCACGTAACCAAGGGTAGTGTAAACAGTCGTGGCTGCGGGCACTTGACACTCCGCCGGCGACTCGCGCGCACACCGTAGGGTCCTCCTTGTGCCGTCCCGTCCGTCTCCTACACCCCCGGGCGACGACTCACACCCACGACAGGTGAGTGCCGGCCACTGTCCAGTCACTGGCCGGACTGGTGTTTGTGTTGTAGCGAGCTGGCGCTGTTTGTTTGCAGATGTCCCCGACTGTCAGTTATTACAGCGAATGTAGTTCGCTATGAAAATCGTGCGGGTAAGTCGGCTATAAGTCCACGGTCATAGCAACATGAATCAGTGTATAAGAAGACGTATTCGAGCTTGAGCGTGTCGTTTCAGTCACACACATGACGAAAAATCCCAATAATTTTTTTATCCGTGCGAACTGGACATCGCGGATGGCGTTCATCGTCTAATGAGTATCATCAGTCCACCGTCCGAGATTCACTCCGGGCCACTCCACTGTAGACGGTGGTCGGCAAGTCCTCGTTTGTTGCGCGGTCGTCGTCAAACAGAAGCCGGTATCCATGAAGGGTCGCACGACCCGCTCACTACTCGATACTACAGTGCATTCACCGCCATCAAAAGACAGCACAATGGTCGATTCATTGGTCGTTACCTAACGACGGCGTCTTGACAAACGAGTGATTGACTGGCGATACCGCGGCCATGGAATGGCGCTGACAGCTAAAACCCGCCTAATGCGATTCATTCTGAATACGTAATGGCGACAAAACTGACATAGTTACGCCTACATTAGCCGTGTTACGTATGTCGATTGTCCGCACGTTTGACTCATGTCATAATAAAAAATCATCGTCAAAAAATGACTTGCTTAAAGTGTGGCTAGTTGTAAATGGATAGACTAAATTTTACTTTGACAGCAATTTAGTTACGTACTCGTTTATGGATTTGGTTCATTCTAGCTTGAAAAAATAATTACTAACACACAGTTTGTTTGTCTGAATGTCTGTTTGCTTGTTTGTTGTGTGTGTGTTTGTGTTTGTGTTTGTGTTTGTGTTTGTGTTTGTGTTTGTGTTTGTGTTTGTGTTTGTGTTTGTGTTTGTGTTTGTGTTTGTGTTTGTGTTTGTGTTTGTGTTTGTGTTTGTGTGTGTGTGTGTGTGTGTGTGCGTCCGCGTGCGTGCGTGCGTGCGTGCGTGCGTATATATATATGTGTGTGTGTGTGTGTGTGGTGTGTGTGTGTGCGTGCGTGCGTGCGTGCGTGCGTGCGTGCGTGCGTGTGTGTGTTCGCAACGACGATACAAAAGCTTATTTTGTATTAGTTGTATCGATTTTGTGCTAGGCCACCGTTTTTGCTCTCTTAATGCATAACGGATATTAATAATCCATATAATATTGTTCTTTTTTAATTCACAACGATTGCTATTAGTTATACGCAGAAGCCGATGTTTTTATTTGTTGTGTTGTTTTGTGCTAGGCCTGCCTTTGCTCTGTTTGTTCCCGGGAGACCATCAACGTTGCTAAGAAATTATCAGCTAATGTGAACATCAATATCTCCCGAGGGTAGTGATTGGCTGAAATCCGTGCTCCAATAGATGCAGTCGTAACATGTATATTTAATGTCGCCCCCACAGAGCGAACTGCGAGCCGAGCAGCGTAGACTTCCGTTCTCATGATTTATTCATTGCTTTTCGTGTCGATCGATGCAGTGTCGCTTTATATTTTCTACCGGGCGGAGAGTCCGCCAGGTGGAAATGTAAGAGACAACTACAGTTCAAAAATGCTCGTGTATCAGTAGACGGAGCATAGATAGCGACGGATGACGCCTTTCTCTACGACCAATGACATTCTGCTTTGTACCATTAGTACGTCACCGTTTCTATTAAATCTTTTTATTATTATTATTATTATTATATTCAGTGTAACTTTGAAACCGTCACTGTTTACTTAGATAATGAATCGGTTCGGTCTTCAAACACCGATAATTAAATTACTTATAAAGCTTAATTACTAGGAGCACATGTTTATTAGCAGTGTAAACTTATTAATAATTAATATTATTCATTAATAAAGGAATATGGTAGATTGATTGTTGTAATCCACTGTAGCAAGGACAGTAAATAAGATAACAAGCAAAGCTGTAATAGTCAGTTACTACGATAATCTGGTCGGAAATATCAGAAATATGCTTCTATAAAGTTGTATTTTTACATTATATATATATATATATATATATATATATATATATATATATATATATTATATACAATTGTTATAGTGTGTGTGTATAATTATATATATATATATATATATATATATATATATATATATATATATATATAATAAATATATATATATATATGTTGTGTGTGTGTGTGTGTGTGTGTGTGTGTGTGTGTGTGTGTGTGTGTGTGTGTGTGTGTGTGTGTGTGTGTGTGTGTGTGTGTGTGTGTGTGTGTGTGTGTGTGTGTGTGTGTGTGTGTGTGTGTGTGTGTGTGTGTGTGTGTGTGTGTGTGTGTGTGTGTGTGTGTGTGTGTGTGTGTGTGTGTGTGTGTGTGTGTGTGTGTGTGTGTGTGTGTGTGTGTGTGAACTAAAATTATTGATTAAATGTTGGCATCTTGAAAGCTAAGATGGTTGCCTCTGTTTATATAAGATATGCAAATATATTAATCTCCTGCCCTGTAATAGATGGGTGTAGCCACCAAATTCAACTTTCTATGTGGCTTAGAAGTTCAAATATGTGAAAATATGTAATTAGTCATAGCAGCCATTTTGAATTCCAAGATGGATGCCATAAACTAAAATAAATACTGATAATAATGTCTGACTTGGGAGAATGTTTCTATGCGTGGGTTGAATGTTTCATGCGTCGTGTAAGTTCAGATATGAGACCAATTATAGCTGTCTACATTAACAATTTTGACTCCAAGATGGCCGCCAAAAGCAACGTTCAAAACACAGGCTGACGAGGCAAGTGCCAGACATAACATTCTGATTCAGTTTTCTCAAATTATATTAAAAAGACTGTCTGCCCACGTTTAAAAAAATACATTTATAAGCTAAATGTTCTAAAAATCCGACCTATTTGCAACAGTAAATTGCATCCCAACGCCTGCTCTTAGCGTCTCACAACATTCCATTAGCGTTAATGTATGGTTTAGTCGGTGACCTCGTGTAGACAACTAGCGATGTACGTGTCTATTTAACTCGACAACTGAACAAGCAATCACGATGTCCAGTAGCCACACAACGTGTGTCTGGGGCGAAGGTCGGGACATGGCTTGAGTGTACATTGTACACAGGGGAATCGCATAAGAGGATATGTGTGACAGCTCAGGTATCGATATCAAGTCGGTAGACAGTGGTGGGCAGGTGAATGAAATGAGCATGACGCACGCAAAGCTCGTCCTTGCCCGATGAACGATCAGATAAAATATACCTGCAAACAAAACATGCAGTCAACTATTATGTTATCATGTTTACACAGCGCCAGTGTGCCTATGGTATCGCGCAGAGTTATTTGTCGTCCAGACATTATATGGCCATCATATCTGCATTTTATGACTCGTTAGTAGTCGTGAGTTCGTGTTAAATAGTCGTGTAACGCAATGCAGTACTTATTCTTGTTACTGTCTCTGTATATTTTACAATAAACCGCCAAACTATGATGACGTCAATAATACGTCCTTACAACTGCACTGCGAATTAAAACGTCGTGATCGCTATGTATATATATATATATATATATATATATATATATATATATATATATATATATATATATATATATTTGCATCAATCGCATATAATACATCATATATAAATCATAATATACACACGCACACACGCACACACGCACACACGCACACACGCACACACGCACACACGCACACACGCACACACACACCACACACACACACACACCACACACACACACACACACACACACACACACACACACGCAGGCACACACACTACATTACCCCACTCAGCACCCTGACTGACGTCGATGCGGTTGCTTGCAGATCCCGAGCTCCCCGCCCGCCCCGCGCCGTAGTTTGACCCGTAGTCACCGCCGTCAGCCATGGAGTACCTCGGCCAGACCCAGACGGCCACGTACATGACGGGCCCGCACATGGTCGGCCGGTCAGTCCCGACCTTTCTGCCGTCCATCAGCACAATGCAGTCGTCGTACAAGCCGTACGACACGTACCCGGCGCCCTCTCCCCTCCGCCGCTCCCTCACCACCCTCCCGTGGCGCCCGAGCACCTACTACGCGACGGCCCGAGTCGAGCCGTCGATCGCCCAGTCTCGCGGCATGCCGGAGCCGATGTCCGACCGCAACGCGCTGACGGAGCTCGACAGCATCAAGGTGCCGCCGGTGTTCGCCGCCGCCCGCAACGCGCTCTACACCCGCTACACGCCGAACGACTGGATGGCGTCGAACCGCAGCAACTACATGGCGTCTGACCGCGTCCGCAGCGGATCCGAGCGCGTCCGACAGGACACGGCGCGCCTGTGTCGCGAGGTCGACGACAAGACGAAGCGCACGCAGACGGACGTCGGCAAGCGGCTCGGCGACCGCATCGGGGACATCCAGTTCTGGAAGACGGAGGTGCTGAACGAGACCGACAACATGATATCGGAGATCGAGGCGCTGCTGCGCTCGAAGAGCGTGCTCGAGAAGGCGCTCGCCGAGACGGAGAACCCGCTGCACATCTCGCAGGAGTGCCTCTACAACCGCGAGAAGCGCCAGGGCATCGATCTCGTGCACGATCACGTCGAGCGAGAACTCATCAAGGTAGGTCACGTGGTGTTCGGTATACTAGGGTTAGCTATAATAATAGGTCGCATGGTACTCAGTATTGATATGCTACGGTTAGCTGATGACACCAAACGGGTCGTGGGTCTCGCGACAGAATCCATATATGTGATACTGTTCGGTTGTGTGGTTATGGATCTGTCAGGGGTTTTGCAATAGGATGGGGTTGTAAACCGATGGAAAACTTTCTGTAAGCATTGCCTATATAGCTACACTGAGCGAGGTCCACCGTTCCGGTGATAACATGTAAAGAAGTCACTTAGATCAGTCTTCTCCTGTTTCTTTTTCGCTTATTTTATTAGACAAATTCACATGCCGCAGTTCTGTTGATTGTGTCCAGAAGACCGCGGGGCTCCTCCCACAGGGAGTGGCCCCTGCTCGTGGTATTTATCTGGGGCCATCCTGGAGTGGGCAGTGTTGGTCATCGGGGCATTTTCACAGGGGCACATCTCGGACTGGCCAATCTACTTAGATTAGTAAACCCTTCTTATGTGTATGTCTATAATCTCACCATGGAGCATTGTGATTATACGGATGATTCGTTACAGCATGCATATGCAGTAGGTAATGTTTTGTTAAGAACCGGTTAAAAAGTCGAATGCTTAAACGAGCGGACAGGCGCCCTTTGAAGATGTCGAAGGTTAGGGATGTGAGAAAGCAGCTTCCACAAGCGGATACCAGCATCTTGGAACATTCAGTGAGAGATGTTGCCAATAAGACATGTGGCACATCTACAGTATTGGCAAAAAGTAGCACATACAGAGTCCCGAAAGTGGCGAAAGTACCGTGTCCGTCAGTAGGTGTAACAGACAGACCACAATGTCCGATAATCGAGTCACTAGTATGACACATGTCCGACTTATCGCTGTAGAAGCGGCCAAGCGACGATCAATGCAATAGTCCGAGAGTGGTCAGTCCAGTCTCAGTGGATGTCTTGGCTCCTCCGCGCCGGTAAACCACCAGCGTGATATCCCCTGGTCAATCCAACCGGCTTCGATACTAGACCCGTCACTAAGACCTGACCGTGTGGTAAACGTCTCCAGCAACTGTTAGCAGAGCGAGTAGTAATTAGTACCTGAGTCGCCACAGCCGGCCGGCCAACGCATTGACCGCGTTCAGTGCCACTTCATCACGCCTCGCCCCTCGAGCGACCGACCAAGTGTGACTGTCCACTTGCAATGGTCAATTCCGTCGGCAATAGATTGACTCGAGTGGCGCTTTGTGCACGCGCGACGTTGGCTAACTAGAGGCTGCTATTGATCTCGTAAGGGAGATCATTGCACGCGACACAGGAAGTGTTCTCATGCGCAATGGCGGCGTACGTGTTCGACAGGACATGGCGACCACCAGACGGCAAGCTGATGTCGGGTCTATTGATATAACCAACAATTTTAATAAATGACACATCTATTGATATAACTCAGACGAAACGAACCGAGCACTGACCGCGTTCAGGTATGGACACCACAGCGCTGTCCACTGTATCATTGTGTGCATAACAGGTTCGCGAGCAAACACGCCGTAGAATGGCCGTCTGGCAATAAAAGCTCCATAAGTCGTTCTTAGCAGATTTATCACGGCTGTGCAAATGTTGGCAACATTATTTACAGACGCGTCGTCGAGCCGGAGCAAGGGCGTTGGCCAAACCGGCATTCTGTGTGTTTTGCTGCGCTAATCCTGTCTGGCACACACGGTTATATTTATAGTATCAAATGCAATGTTTTTCTTCCACAAATCGTTTGTCCTGATGTCGGCAAATCTTACGTCTCATGTTCCACAATGTGTTCGTCATGACATGCACTGTTCAGTTGCTCTTGTCGTGTCTGCAGGAAGTGGACATCATCAAACGATGCCAGGAGGAGATGCGCAAACTCATCCACGACGCTAACAACCAACTCTCGTGAGTACTCGCGTCGCGGCGACCTCTCGTGTTAACATAAACTTGCATTTAATAGTATTATGTTCCGAACAATTGATTTTTTGTAACATGAAATGCAGTGGGTAATGTCAAACGTAACTATGTTACACTGACAAGTAAAATATATTTCAGCTGCTGTGTTTGCAATACAATGCAGATCGGATCAGACTGTCTAATTACTAGGATATGGTGGTTCTGCATTGCAAATATGTTCACCTTTTAGGCATACTACTTGTTTATGTATATCGTAAAAATATAGCTAAGTTACTAAAAAACAAACAATATAAAACACTGTTGCTTGTCTATGTCAAACTAGGATGGTTAGGATGGTTAACTAGTTAAGTTTGACAAAAGGCTTTTCATTGATTGACCAGTGATGTAGTAATTAAGAATATATTGTTATAAGACATGTCTTCTTTATCGATGTCCCATTGTGGACAATGTCGACGAAGCGTATTTTATTACAGTAATGTTATAAACACACACACATAAATGGAACAAATAGAACGCATTGTCGCAGCGGTTTCCAGGCCGCGTTGACGTAAGCGAGTGAGTGAGTCGTGCATGTGGCGTGCAGTGTACTTGCCTGTTTGACGGAACTGTGTGTGCGGGCATCTCGGCGGGCGGGAACAGGTTGATGCGAGCGGCGCAGCACGAGCTGGAGAAAGACTCGGCCGACAAGTACCGTGCGCTCGAGTACGAGAACATGGCGCACCGCAT
>JAODUO010001718.1:30000-35000 GCA_025642075.2 Ridgeia piscesae
GCCAGCCCCGGGACAGACACGGTGGCGACCACTGGAATATCCTCGGTTCCCCAGACTCCGTGGGGTGGCAGCACTTTTTGAGTCCCTCACATCCGCCTGGGGAGTTTAAAGCTCTGCCAGTGTTGCCACCAGAATAGGGTAAACACGCCGATTGGCTCTCAGACCAACTTTGAATCAAAAAGCTAAAATAAGGATATCATTTTTATAAGAAAAAGTATTACAAGTATTCAACATTATACTTATATTAAAAAAAAAACCAAAAAAAGTGCAGTTGTTTATGATGCAGGAATTATTAGCTTCGACTACCCAGATGTCAGCACCTGTTAGCCCGTCACACGTATATCATTCAAAAGTCGGCTAAGTGACCAGACTATCTTCTCGGCGAAGTAACGCAGCCAAGCGAGAGTCGGTTCAGCGAGACTACCACCGGAAGTGCGTGGTGGACGTAATATAGTGCAACACGTTGTTCATACCGTTTCCGAATAAAATCGACGTAACCACCTCATAAAATCACTAGCCTTCAAATAATTCGAATAGTATCTGCGGTTGTACAACGTACGTGACGAATGCATCACGGTGTACATGACGAACGTACTGCTGTTTACAGGTGATGCAGGAGATCTTCGACATGGAGAAGAACATTGAGTTGCTGAAGAAGACGATTGCCGACAAAGAGGCGCCGATGCAGGTGGCGCAGACTCGACTGGCGACACGTACGCGCCGTCCGAACGTCGAGGCATGCCGGGACCCCGTCCAGCACAGGTAGGTCCTATGTCCGGGCTCATAGTCGGGTCCTCGTCGTCACGCGTGGCTGATTAAAGTGATAGTCATAGCTGTGTCGTCGTCGTCACGCGTGGCTGGTTACGTGACTACCAAGGAGAAATGCGCGTTTCTCGCGAAACAGGCGTGGCTAAAAGAACGTTGTTACAATCATTTCAATCGGTGTAAAACCTGTTGTGACAATTACAAAGGTAAAATGAGGAATTAGCTAAAGAACGATGCATGACCGTTGTGGCAGAGTTATGACCGTTGTGGCAGAGTTTATCTCCTATCGCACATACCTAATAAACAGTAATTTGTAAACGTTGTTGTGCCTAGATAGGTACGTGGATCTAGAGAGGTTGGCTAGTAGCAGTTAATCGATGCAAATGCTCAATGATAGCCCAGGTACCACTTTAGTTGCGAAACGTGCCTGTATGCACATACGTTCTGGTTGCTGACGCGTGTTATCGTCGTTTCTCGCAGACTCGTGTCGGAAGTGTACGAGATCAACGAGACGGTGGAGAGCCTGCGCGCGAAGCTGCGCGAGGCGGAGAACGCTCTCCAACACCTGCTGCGCACGAAGGCGTCGCTCGAGCAGGACCTCGCTATCAAGAACAACTCGCTCTACATCGACCGCGAGAAGTGCATGGGCATGCGCAAGACCTTCCCCATGTCACCGCGAGTCGCGTCCTTCTAGAGCAGGCAGCACTCGCCAGGCGGCGCCCGCTGCGGCGTTGCCGACGTACCTCCCGCAAGAGGTCGCTTCGACCACGCCGTCGGTCGCCGTGAGAAGTGACGATTTTTGTTTAAAAAAATTAAATTCGGGCGATTGTAAAAGTGACGAAACGCTGACATTGGGGGCGGCGAACGCTCTTTTGTTGAGTTGAGTTGAGTCGACATCGTGACGACGACACAGCGATATATAAAGGCGTTGTTGTTATTTCACATCCGGGGTCGTTGTTGTTGTCGTCGTCGTCGGACGCTAGGGGAATTGGTCTGCGATGACCGCCGCCGGGGGCGCTGTTCAGCGTGGACCACGTGACGTGGGCGGCGGCTTGGAGATGTTTCATGTTGTTTCTGTTTGCATAATTTATTCGACGTCGAGGGCGAAATCCAGCCCCGAAACGACACCACTATTGCTCGTTCGGCTGACCGGCCTTCTGCGTATCCGGGGTGGGGTGGGAGTGTGGGAGGGTGGGGACGATGCTTTAGCATCACGGGACTGACCACTTGGTCGACATAGTCGCGCACGGTCAAACCATGGCTTTATGTCCATGTCTATCAGTATTCGGCGGCATCGTAGTATCGAAAATATATATACGTCACGGCGTTACGTCACGCCACACGTCACGTCCGCGTGCGTTCGACCATTGTTATTGGTATTTATATGAAGCAACAAATATCTGTGATATATATATATATATATGATAATAATCGGTGTGAAATTCTTATTATTTTTGTTCCTGCTTTGTGTTGCTACATCGTATGTGATGTGTTGTTTTGTGTTACGCGCGTAATAATGCCTACTTGGCGTAACAATGTCTGTTACGCAACAGTGTCGTCACGTCATACGTCTGTACGCCATTGTTGCACCCGACAACTAGGGCAATGCGTGGGAAAGCTTCTGCTTAATCGACAGCATACTTTTATGTAGCTTTACTGTGATACAGTAACAGGTCTTACATGGAGGTCAGTCTACATGATTTTACTTAAAATAAAACACAGTTGACTGGGAATTTAGTGGGCTGCCTTATTGCCATGTCGGGGTATTCACCTGGCGTGTTTTTGCTAACCATCCCATAATGAGGCACCCTGAGAACACGAGGATGTTGTTTATAGACATCCTGTGTGACGTACTACATGCTTGAAGAAGAGTGTCTCGTGTACCTTATTTTTATATTTTACACAGTTTCATTAACAACGATTAATAACTTGTTGAGACATTTGCTTCGTTTGTCATCATAATGTACAGTTGAGGGTCTAAAAGTAGACGTCGGCAGTAAATCATCGTTCTGCCCGATCTATTGAGGGCAACCAAAAAACCCGCCTTGTTTAACCGTATGCCACACAGCACGATTGTTTTAATTTCCGAATGACACAATAAATTGGATTTACAAACACCAGATAGCAGGCTGTTTTTACTGCGTAATTGGAGAAAAAACAATGATTAAAATAACTTGTAGTGTGTTATCTATCTACCGAGTTGGATATCTTGTAACTACAAACGATGTTCTATTGAACCTATTTCATTTTGTCTGATGTTATGACAAACCGCGTCACACGTGACTACGTTATCGTTAGGCTATGGTGTCAGAAACTCTCAGATGGTTGTCGTT
The DNA here is from genome assembly GCA_025642075.2 of Ridgeia piscesae. Classification (NCBI taxonomy): domain Eukaryota; kingdom Metazoa; phylum Annelida; class Polychaeta; order Sabellida; family Siboglinidae; genus Ridgeia; species Ridgeia piscesae. The sequence goes on from JAODUO010001718.1 coordinate 33,099, forward strand.
TTCATTGTCATTGTCATTGTCATTGTCATTGTCATTGTCATTGTCATTGTCATTGTCATTGTCATTGTCATTGTCGTCGTAGTGTGATGCTTAAGAAGAATGTCACGTAAATTTTAGACTGGATGTGTGTCGAATATGCCAGTAGTACTACAAGCGCGTTAAAATATATCATCCATGAGATATTTAAACACAAACAATTATTTGTTGGCCAAAACGTCAGACAATAAATTCAATGGGGCATATTAGAGGGGCGGGTAGCGACAGGAGTTGAACTATGAACAAACACCAAAGTAAGTCTATGGATGGACAAAGTGAAGAACATAGAGACAGTAAGAACGACACAACATAGAGGAGTGGCAACCTACGACAGCCGACATTCCGGGAGGAGTGGCAACCTACGACAGCCGACATTCCGGGAGGAGTGACAACCTACGACAGCCGTCATTCCGGGAGGAGTGACAACCTACGACAGCCGATATTCCGTGAGGAGTGGCAACATACGACAGCCGACATTCCGTGAGGAGTGGCAACATACGACAGCCGACATTCCGGGAGGAGTGGTAACATACGACAGCCGATATTCCGTGAGGAGTGGCAACCTACGACAGCCGACATTCCGGGAGGAGTGGCAACATACGACAGCCGACATTCCGGGAGGAGTGGCAACATACGACAGCCGATATTCCGTGAGGAGTGGCAACATACGACAGCCGACATTCCGTGAGGAGTGGCAACATACGACAGCCGACATTCCGGGAGGAGTGGTAACATACGACAGCCGACATTCCGAGAGGAGGGGCAACCTACGACAGCCGACTTTTGTAGTTAAGTGGCGACGAATTACAGCCGTCCTTTTAGTAAGAGACCGCGAATATGCTGATTGTTTTCCTTGTAACAAGGAAATAGTGGTAGAATTTTTTTAAAGAGGAAATAAAGGAAGATTGAAATAGCCGATCGAATCCATGGCAAGCCTCACCCCTGATGACAGCAATTCAGAGGGAGAACAACAATGACAGGAATCAATTCAAACCTGAAATGTCGACGCACCCCACCCATAAATGTATACCGCTTCAACCTTATTGCTATACACGTAAAGGCCGACGCGACTCATCACAGTTTACTGCCGGTCGGCGAGCCGGCCCCGTCCCGCGGTACAAACGGCTTCGCGTCCTTCAGTTTCTTGTACGAGCACAGCAGATCGACGATTCCGTGCCCGGCCATATTGATGCAGTTCGGCAGGACGCCGACGATGGAGTAGCCCCGCTTCGCTATCAGGTCGCACATCCGGTGGTTGACGATCGGCGTGTCAGACGAGATGGCGGTGTAGCCGAATTGGACGGCTAAGGACTCCATGACATCGACGAGTTCCCCGCCGATGCCGCGGTTGTAGTACTCCGGTAGGAGAACGACCGTCGAGTCACATCCCACCGCCTTGCTCGAGCGCTTACACGGCTCGTCCCCGATCGACGAGAAGGCGATCATCCGGTGCGAGTCCGCCTCCTCCCAGACGATGTTATAATGGTCGAGGAGGAACCAATCAGTGAAGGCGTCGAGTGTGAGCGTCTCGTCGACGCTGTAGCCTCGGCCCGCACGAGCCGCCTCGAGGAACAGCGAGTACACGGCCTCGCTCTCGTCCGGCCGCATCACGCGCAGTCGCGCGCGCGTGCCGTCACGCAGCGTGTGCGCCACCGGAAGTGAGGGGATGTCGGGAAAGCGGCTGGCGTTGACGGCGCTCGGGTCGACGACTTCCCTCGCCATCGCCGTTCTGTCTTCCAGCGACCACTGCGGGCGACAGAAACAGAACAACCACAGTATTTGAAAATGTGCAGTGATGCAAAACGTGTAGAAAAACTAAAGACGAATTATCTGTAAGCTTAGTGTGCATTATGTCAGTATGTTTAC
>JAODUO010001718.1:37500-40000 GCA_025642075.2 Ridgeia piscesae
TGTAGTGTTGTCGTGAGTGTGTAGTGTTATCGTGAGTGTGTAGTGTTATCGTGAGTGTGTAGTGTTATCGTGAGTGTGTAGTGTTGTCGTGAGTGTGTAGTGCTGTCGTGAGTGTGTAGTGTTGTCGTGAGTGTGTAGTGCTGTCGTGAGTGTGTAGTGCTGTCGTGAGTGTGTAGTGTTGTCGTGAGTGTGTAGTGTTGTCGTGAGTGTGTAGTGCTGTCGTGAGTGTGTAGTGTTGTCGTGAGTGTGTAGTGTTGTCGTGAGTGTGTAGTGCTGTCGTGAGTGTGTAGTGCTGTCGTGAGTGTGTAGTGCTGTCGTGAGTGTGTAGTGTTGTCGTGAGTGTGTAGTGCTGTCGTGATTGTGTAGTGCTGTCGTGAGTGTGTAGTGTTGTCGTGAGTGTGTAGTGCTGTCGTGAGTGTGTAGTGTTGTCGTGGGTGTGTAGTGTTGTCGTGAGTGTGTAGTGTTGTTGTGAGTGTGTAGCGTTATCGTGAGTGTGTAGTGTTGTCGTGGGTGTGTAGTGTTGTCGTGAGTGTGTAGTGTTGTCGTGAGTGTGTAGTGTTGTCGTGAGTGTGTAGTGTTGTCGTGAGTGTGTAGTGCTGTCGTGAGTGTGTAGTGTTGTCGTGAGTGTGTAGTGTTGTCGCAGTGGCAGCTGCAACGGAAGTCGTTTACTGCGCACATAACTACAGAACACAACATAGAAATTAAATATCATTGTACACGTAAGTAAGTAAGGAGAACTTTGTGTTGTGTGACGTCACACCAGAAACATTAAACTTGAAGCGGAGAGACAACGGAGAGCTCTCTACTTCCTTGGGTCGCGCTCGAAAGAACGATTGGCTGTAATCGGACAAATCACCAACAATTAACTATCATTTGAGTTATCAACGAACACATTAATTTCAATTATTTAGCAGATTTTACTTCACGTATTTAAGGGGGGAAAGGCAGACGTATTAGTCTATATACCTGAAATAGTTAATGCAATCTAACCATGTGCAGCTACAACAAACACGTATAGGGTTTACTGAAAGTGTATTTCCGAAGTGGGAGATTCTTACGAAATATCATAGTCCCTGATGGCTGACTATTGAAACACGCCCTAGATTCTTGACTCCGCCAGAAAGCTTCCGTGACGTCACTGAGTAAGAGGTAGTCGAGTTGAAGTTGCATGCCGGGAATGTCGACTTAGCGACAGGGCAGGTGTGATGCACGCTGCCTCTGGTAGGAGGGGCTCTGAGTCACGTGGTAAGACAAGCCCTGGGTGGGCCGCGTGGGGCGCTGCTGTCGACCCTGAATCGACGACACAACCAGCGAACTGCCGACACCCAACGTGGACGGACGGACAGATTGCTATGAGCTTTTTGAAAGTCGAATATTTACAGTTTGATAACAGTTATCAGCACCGATTACCAAGATTCCTATATCTCAACAGGACAGCCTGTAGCGTCGTTTCAACAGTGTCCGCGTGCTTACAACACTGTTCGGCTGCATTTGACAGCTTCATCAGCATTGGCCTGGATCTAATGTTTTGCTCAGTTTGCATAATAATAATGGTTTGTCTGGATTTGTATACATACAAGCGTATTCTTTATGTGAAACTTTTCTCAAGGTGTTATTCTCTAACAATAAAGATAGGCCTACGGATGTTCGCAAAAAGGTAGCGCTTTTCACCGTAAAGCTGCGCCAACGCCTGTCGCAAGAGGCCACGTGTAACCTTTGTAGGAGTACATTCAGCTGAAGATTTCTTTGTTATTTGTTCGCCAAAATGTACATGTAAGTTGTCTGTGATTGGTGTGAACGTGTGAATATTTTTGACTATCGTAATTTCTTAAACACCGTCTTTGAATACCACCACCACAACTATATCTATACTTATAAAATAAATGTGAACAAGTGGGACTAGTCGATAAATGGACTATAAATTATATTACGCATTCTAGTATTTTATTATTTGCGAGGACAGAAATGACTGAGGCGCGTGCCTACACAGAAAAACACACATTCTACAAATACATTAACACTAAATAACGGAGGAATCTTCACTCCCACAACACTTACGTGATCTCTTGTATGTGCCCTGCTTTACGGTGAAATATACGGCACAAATTGCAAACTGATGCAGGCCAATGCTGACGAAGCTGTCAAAACCCACTGAACGGTGTTGTTAGGAATCATTTACGTAGATGGCGCCACATTCGCTGGATGACGAGCGAAACGAGACGAGTGGGCTGTTATACTAAAATTACTATTCTTGCGGTTACGTCCTATAAACACACATTACGTCCTATAAACTAATCGTGAACAGTTCGCCTGGTTCTGACACAATCGTTTCTTCAGAATACTAGAATGATGGGATCAGTGTCCGAAGTTGTAGAACTGTGGACGGAAGACAAATAATTATTAGACAATACGGGTATCTATGAAGTAATGTGAAACGTAGTCGGGTAAATCAACTAAAACTGCCCTATATCGCCCATCTGCCGTGTGAATATGCCGTTCA
>JAODUO010001718.1:42500-47500 GCA_025642075.2 Ridgeia piscesae
TCCTAATGACTGTGTTGACAGAGCGTAGCCGACTTCGTGGTCCGAGGTTTGGTGGACCCGCCCGTCACACCCTTCAGTCCCACGGGGTAAGACACTCATTAAACAATATTCATGTAGGCAGAAGGAGCTATAAGGAGTAAAGACATCTAATTCTTAAATGTGCCCTGTGTCATTTATCTGTCTTTGATAAGGCGTATACTTTACTGTAATTTGGAAATGATCAAGTATGGCCAGAGCTAATGCATCCGAGCTGGGGCTCTTCAACACACAGCGCCCTCGCACGGATGGGATCAAGACTTAAAACAGATACCGTGCTAAACGACGAGACGTCCGAGATTGAGCGAGATCTGTGCGCGTTTGGTCCCATCGGGGGAGTGCCCCAGCTCCTATTAGTCTCATGACAGATCATTATAATAACATTATATTTTGCATAATGTTTTATTCTTCCTCTGCAGGGATCTCAATGTGGAATTACTTGATAAATATGTCAAGTTTCTTGGTGATTTTGGCGTGTCGAACGTATTCGGTAAGTGACACTCGCATGGTAATAAACAAACAAACAAACATACAAATAAAAAAAAACAGACAGACATACAGAAAGACAAACAGGCGAACACTTACAAACATACAGACAGACAGACAGACAGACAAACAAACAAACAAACAAACGAACGAAAACACTCTGTTGACGATGGAATGTACACATCATATGATTACAATAACTCAACCAGTTCTGGCTCGTGATGCAAGTAACTTACATCAGTGTCTTACAAAGGCTTTGTGGGACACTAAAGATGGCATCTAAGGAAACGAAAGATCTTTGGTGTCAATATAAGGGATATTGGCGTGTCTGCGCCGCCACTACTGAAACATACTTGATATGGGAAAGAGTTGTAGTTTCAAACAAAGGTAATTTAGGCTATAGTGTTGAAAGGGATAGAAGTCCCAGACAATTTCAGAAAATCCCGACGCGCTTCATGAATATCACCCAAGCTACTGCATCCGATGTCGTGTGACAAAACAAATATAACCAACGTGACTCTGGCCTCAGGATGTGCCACGCCGTCTCCCAAACACACTCGTATTGTCATTCTTCCAGGAGAATTGTTTTACTGTATATTATAGTGATCGTCACGGTTACTCAGCCACCATATTTTATAGTAAAATATAAACTATTCAAGATGTCAGGTCCAGTTTATAATAATCTAAACATAAAATTATTATTCAGGCAAAATCTGCAAACGGTCTGTCGTGTATTACAGTTGTGATCGTCACTGGTGATTACTGTGCCAAGGTCTGTCGTGTATTACAGTTGTGATCGTCACTGGTGATTACTGTGCCAAGGTCTGTCGTGTATTACAGTTGTGTCCGTCACTGGTGATTACTGTGCCAAGGTCTGTCGTGTATTACAGTTGTGTTTGTCACTTGTGATTACCGTCCCAAGGTCTGTCGCGTATTACAGTTGTGATCGTCACTGGTGATTACTGTGCCAAGGTCTGTCGTGTATTACAGTTGTGATCGTCACTTGTGATTACCGTCCCAAGGTCTGTCGTGTATTACAATTGTGATCGTCACTGGTGATTACTGTGCCAAGGTCTGTCGTGTATTACAATTGTGTCCGTCACCGGTGATTACTGTGCCAAGGTCTGTCGCGTATTACAGTTGTGTCCGTCACTGATGATTACTGTGCCAAGGTCTGTCGTGTATTACAGTTGTGTTCGTCACCGGTGATTACTGTGCCAAGGTCTGTCGCGTATTACAGTTGTGTCCGTCACTGGTGATTACCGTGCCAAGGTCTGTCGTGTATTACAATTGTGTCCGTCACTGGTGATTACCGTGCCAAGGTCTGTCGTGTATTACAGTTGTGTCCGTCACTGATGATTACTGTGCCAAGGTCTGTCGTGTATTACAATTGTGTCCGTCACCGGTGATTACTGTGCCAAGGTCTGTCGTGTATTACAGTTGTGTCCGTCACTGGTGATTACCGTGCCAAGGTCTGTCGTGTATTACAGTTGTGTCCGTCACTGATGATTACTGTGCCAAGGTCTGTCGTGTATTACAATTGTGTCCGTCACTGGTGATTACCGTGCCAAGGTCTGTCGTGTATTACAGTTGTGTCCGTCACTGATGATTACTGTGCCAAGGTCTGTCGTGTATTACAATTGTGTCCGTCACCGGTGATTACTGTGCCAAGGTCTGTCGTGTATTACAGTTGTGTCCGTCACTGGTGATTACTGTGCCAAGGTCTGTCGTGTATTACAGTTGTGTCCGTCACTGGTGATTACCGTGCCAAGGTCTGTCGTGTATTACAGTTGTGTCCGTCACTGGTGATTACTGTGCCAAGGTCTGTCGTGTATTACAATTGTGTCCGTCACCGGTGATTACTGTGCCAAGGTCTGTCGTGTATTACAGTTGTGTCCGTCACTGGTGATTACCGTGCCAAGGTCTGTCGTGTATTACAGTTGTGTCCGTCACTGGTGATTACTGTGCCAAGGTCTGTCGTGTATTACAATTGTGTCCGTCACCGGTGATTACTGTGCCAAGGTCTGTCGTGTATTACAGTTGTGTCCGTCACTGGTGATTACCGTGCCAAGGTCTGTCGTGTATTACAGTTGTGTCCGTCACTGGTGATTACTGTGCCAAGGTCTGTCGTGTATTACAGTTGTGTCCGTCACCGGTGATTACTGTGCCAAGGTCTGTCGTGTATTACAGTTGTGTCCGTCACTGGTGATTACTGTGCCAAGGTCTGTCGCGTATTACAGTTGTGTCCGTCACTGATGATTACTGTGCCAAGGTCTGTCGTGTATTACAGTTGTGTCCGTCACCGGTGATTACTGTGCCAAGGTCTGTCGTGTATTACAGTTGTGTCCGTCACTGGTGATTACTGTGCCAAGGTCTGTCGTGTATTACAGTTGTGTCCGTCACCGGTGATTACTGTGCCAAGGTCTGTCGTGTATTACAGTTGTGTCCGTCACTGATGATTACCGTCCCAAGGTCTGTCGTGTATTACAGTTGTGATCGTCACCGGTGATTGCTGTGCCAAGGTCTGTCGTGTATTACAGTTGTGTCCGTCACTGGTGATTACTGTCCCAAGGTCTGTCGTGTATTACAGTTGTGTTCGTCACTGGTGATTGCTGTGCCAAGGTCTGTCGTGTATTACAGTTGTGTCCGTCACTGGTGATTACCGTCCCAAGGTCTGTCGTGTATTACAGTTGTGATCGTCACTTGTGATTACTGTCCCAAGGTCTGTCGTGTATTACAGTTGTGTTCGTCACTGGTGATTGCTGTGCCAAGGTCTGTCGTGTATTACAGTTGTGTCCGTCACTGGTGATTACCGTCCCAAGGTCTGTCGTGTATTACAATTGTGATCGTCACTGGTGATTGCTGTGCCAAGGTCTGTCGTGTATTACAATTGTGTCCGTCACTGGTGATTACTGTGCCAAGGTCTGTCGCGTATTTCAGTTGTGTCCGTCACTGGTGATTAATGTGCCAAGGTCTGTCGCGTATTACAGTTGTGTCCGTCACTGGTGATTACTGTGCCAAGGTCTGTCGTGTATTACAGTTGTGTCCGTCACTGGTGATTACTGTCCCAAGGTCTGTCGTGTATTACAGTTGTGTTCGTCACTGGTGATTACTGTGCCAAGGTCTGTCGTGTATTACAGTTGTGTCCGTCACTGGTGATTACTGTGCCAAGGTCTGTCGTGTATTACAGTTGTGTTCGTCACTGGTGATTACTGTGCCAAGGTCTGTCGTGTATTACAGTTGTGTTCGTCACTTGTGATTACTGTCCCAAGGTCTGTCGTGTATTACAGTTGTGATCGTCACTGGTGATTACTGTCCCAAGATCTGTCGTGTATTACAGTTGTGATCGTCACTGGTGATTACTTTGCAAAGGTCTGTCGTGTATTACAGTTGTGATCATCACTGGTGATTACCGTGCCAAGGTCTGTCGTGTATTACAGTTGTGATCGTCACTGGTGATTACTGTGCCAAGGTCTGTCGTGTATTACAGTTGTGATCGTCACTGGTGATTACTGTGCCAAGGTCTGTCGTGTATTACAATTGTGTTCGTCACTGGTGATTACTGTCCCAAGGTCTGTCGTGTATTACAGTTGTGATCGTCACTGGTGATTACCGTGCCAAGGTCTGTCGTGTATTACAGTTGTGATCGTCACTGGTGATTACTGTCCCAAGGTCTGTCGTGTATTAGTTGTGATCGTCACTGGTGATTACTGTCCCAAGGTCTGTCGTGTATTACAGTTGTGTTCGTCACTTGTGATTACTGTGCCAAGGTATGTCGTGTATTACAGTTGTGTCCGTCACTGGTGATTACTGTGCCAAGGTCTGTCGTGTATTACAGTTGTGATCGTCACTGGTGATTACTTTGCCAAGGTCTGTCGTGTATTACAGTTGTGATCGTCACTGGTGATTACTTTGCCAAGGTCTGTCGTGTATTACAGTTGTGATCGTCACTGGTGATTACTGTGCCAAGGTCTGTCGTGTATTACAGTTGTGTCCGTCACCGGTGATTACTGTGCCAATGTCTGTCGTGTATTACAGTTGTGTCCGTCACTGGTGATTACTGTGCCAATGTCTGTCGTGTATTACAGTTGTGTCCGTCACTGGTGATTACTGTGCCAATGTCTGTCGTGTATTACAGTTGTGTCCGTCACTGGTGATTACTGTGCCAAGGTCTGTCGTGTATTACAGTTGTGTCCGTCACTGGTGATTACTGTGCCAATGTCTGTCGTGTATTACAGTTGTGTCCGTGACTGGTGATTACTGTGCCAAGGTCTGTCGTGTATTACAGTTGTGATCGTCACTGGTGATTACTTTGCCAAGGTCTGTCGTGTATTACAGTTGTGATCGTCACTGGTGATTACTGTCCCAAGCGGTCTGACGTGGGGAGACATTGTTGCAGTGACCGGGACGAGGGGAGAAGGAATGCTGATGACACTGGACGAGAGGAAGCGAGTGGTCGAGGCGTGGGTGAAGGCGGC
>JAODUO010001718.1:50000-55000 GCA_025642075.2 Ridgeia piscesae
ACAGGTTCACCGTTGATGACAATAGGACTAATGACAGTTCTATTACGACGGAAGTCGATGCACATTTCTTTCGTTTTGGAAACATTCAGATGCAGAAAATTGTTACTGCACCAAACTAGAGAAACGTACCACTGAAGAAAGATATGACTGGTATGAGGCAAAATCACTCAAAAGAGCGAAATCACTCATCATCTAGAACAATCGAGGTGCAATATTTCGGCATAGACCACCAACTTCACCACAAACAGTATTTTATTCCAGTAAACCAAAGATGTTATCTACGATTCTTTAAACGATCAAAGTTCACGTAACGTTTTGCACAACACTTGTCGTCGAGTTAATCGATATTCAAACTGCAGGCGACACACGCCCAGACGGCGGGCGCGGACGCCATTGCTTGCGTCGGACCAACATTCTTCAAACCGGACAGTCTAGGTTTGTTGTCGCCTCTGCTGAAACTACATTTTGCGCTGTTTGTTTGGCGTTTTAATATTGCCACAGCTTATTTTGTCGCGTTCAGTGATGTAAATTGTACCAGTTCACAATGAACTACATTGTTGATTGTTAGTTACAAATGGTTTGTTTGTATTTACTCTTTAACTTTGTCGGCATTATAAATTATAGGCTTTTTGTTTCGACGTACATCAAAAGTTATGAAATTGATAGACATAATTTTTCATCTAATTCTGACACGATAACAAAACATTGTTAATGTTTGTTTGATAATTTCACCAATATAAATCTTTACAAATAGTCTATCAAGTCGACCATGCAGCACCTGACATTAGGTAGATTCCTTGTTGCTACACGAATCTGAATCGTAATTAGTATAGGGAAGTCTTGTGAATGGTGGCGCCACCTTACTGGTCCTGCATAATCGAGGCTTAGCCAAAGCTAGTAGATAGGAGCTGGGGAACTCCTAGTCTAGCCTCGGTTACCCAGGCTCCATGAGGTGACAGCACTTTTAAGCCCCTCAACTCTGCTTGGAGAATTAATGGGCTGCAGTTGTAACTGCAGCTTTTAGTTTTATCAGGTAATGCTGTATTATAAAAATTATTCAAAATAAAACTTATACTAAGACAAAAATAAATAGAAATAAAAGTTTGCAGTTGTTTATAAAATATAAATTACGGCAATAGTAACCAGTATCCGTGAGTTGGCAGCATTGTTTAGCCCCATATAGACCTAATATTCAAAAGCCGGCAAAGTTACCAGATTGTCTTCTCGGCGTAGTTACGCAGCCGACCGACGGTCGGTTAAGCGAGACTAGGTAGTCTCGCTTAACCGACCGTCGGTCGGCTGCGTAACTATGCGAGACTTTCTATATTATTCGTGTGGTATTAAACAATGCTGCCACCTCACGGATACTGGTTAATCCTGCCGTAATTCCTATTTTATAAACATGTGAATTTTTATTTAGTTTTGTTGATTCAGTGTTGATTACTTTTCATAGGATGTCATTTTCCTGTAAAAGTATATCGTTATTTTTATTTTTATTTCATAGTTGGCCTGAGAGCCAGTCAGCGTCTCTACCATAATCTCGTCGTTTAGTACGGTATCGGTTTGATCCCATCCGTGTAAGCCGCTGTGTGTTGAAGAGCCCCAGCTCGGATGTACTAGCTCTGGCTTAGCTATGATTTAACGTCGCCCCCTAGCGAATGAGTTTATACACGTCCTCACACCAAAGATGGGCGAGTTTTACTACGGTCACCTCTGTAATAGCACCAAACCACATATCAAAACAGGCTAATGAAACATAATAGAAGTATGGGCAATTTTTAAACAACCAACCATATCAACCACAATTACAGTGGGTGTATTTTACTGTAATAACACATGCACAGTAAATATAATGTAAATGTACAGTTGTATGTAGCACCAGTAGTTACAGTCAGTATGTTGTTGTTCACAGAGACGTATGTGAGCTACATGAAGGAGGTGGCGGCCGCCGCCCCTGAACTCCCCTTCTACCTGTACGACAATGACGTCATCACAGGAATCACGTGTAACCGCCACTCGCAGACATAGCCACAGTAGCCGTAGACACACAGGAGGCTCTACAGTAGCATTGCAATATTAAATATTCATCCAACTCCTGTCTTTCTATAACATATTTAAAAGGTTCAACGTCGGATCAATGTTTCTGTTACATAACGTTTACACTAAAATTATTAGATTATACACATATACAAGCGTTTTAAAGTAGGACCGTATAGTTATATTTATTAACATCTTCATCGTATTTGACATTATTGTAATTATTGCATGACAGTCGGATTTTACAGCATCATAAAGTCAATAGAATACTGGAATAAGCTTGCTAAATTTGACAGAAAGCAATATGTTCTAGAGAAATGATTAGTAAGGTTGCGTTTTGTTTCCAGATGCAGCAGCCGATTTCTTCCGGGCTGCTAAAGATGTAATTCCAACACTGCGAGGGGTAAAACACACAACACCATCCGTCCGAAATATAACTGACGTGTTGGCTGAATTTGGTAACCGTTACCAAGTGTTGTGTAGAAGTGATGTGCGTACGATTTCAATTTATACTCATAATTCTATCCCTGCAGTTGTATCGAGTGAACTGAGCCAATATGGCCTGGACAATATTTATAACTTTCTCAGTAAACATATAAATAGTATGTGACATTTGTTCAACCGTAATAAGATGTGCACTGTTGACGCACCAACAGCCTCAAACCACAGCTCTGGGAAACATTCATCTCACTACAAATGCTTGTCGAAGCAAAATACAAGGGGTGTAGGTCAATATACATAATAAGACTAAATTAACCTCAAAATTCAACAATTTTTTAGCATCAAACAAATTACATTATGTGGGAAAACATTCTGAACATTAAATTTGAGTACCAGCAAAACGTGATACTTAAGTACAAACTGTACAGGTAGCTTTTTGGTTCACGTTTAAGGCCACAGTGAATATCATCACATACTCCCAATATATATATATATTCTGCTTTATAGTCCACCAAGCACAATATATGAGTGTTCTGACTGAGAAATCACAAGTTTCAAAGTTTCAAAAGAAATATTACAGATATTAGATATTTGAGAGTAGCTTGTCATACACAGGCCGTCGCTGATCGAGATTCATTGTCATTAATATTTTGGAGTCTGGTTATCGGTGAAACGAAAGATTGTGTCCTACAGATGTTCCTCGCCTGCCTGGCCCTTGGCGTCGACACAGGCGTGATGTACGGCTACAACGGACACGTCTTGAATCGCCTCAAAGCCGCCTTTGAGAAAGGTGACATGGAGACAGCCAGGCTGGAGCAGGTCAGTCCAATTGAGGGCAGTATGTGGGGCCAGATTATCGCAGATCAGTCCAAATATAGACAATACATTTGCCAACCTTCTGGAATTTCTAGGAATGTGCCACAATGTTTAATCCCAGATTATCTCAATTCAGTTCTCCAAATCCTACCTCACCACTTGACCTGAAGACCAGTCTAAAAGGACATAGATGTTGTGACTCGCAATGAACAAGTAGAACTGACATGCGAAGACATAACATTTGTAATCTCCTGGAGAGTTCAAAACTCAAAGGTTCACATTTGTAATGCAACAGTGTGTGTTGGGTGCCCGTCTTGAGCAGGTCAGTTTGAGTTTTGAGTTCTCCAGGGTGATCGTGGGAGCACAAGTCCACGGTTTACAGAACAAACACCATTGATAAATACCACAACAATCTAATCCGTGAAAGCATTTAATGAACACTAGATCATCAACTCTCAGTATGCCTCAATACACTGCTCCGTGTTCTTGGTGCTGTTGATATATTAGTTTGTATTTATTGTTGATGAATACAAATTACTCGTATATAAATATGATGTCCACGTGATGTGCGCCATCAGGGGAATGATTTTGTTGTTGAATGAATTGATTACGATATTCAGTTGTAAAAGTAACTCCAGGCGGTATATGATAAGTCTTTTATGGAGTGTGCATTTCATTGTTCATGCTGCCCCAAACATAGAGGTTATTGAGTTTCTATTCTGGTTTCAGTATCGAGTAAATGCTACAGCAAAGATCCTGGCTAAAATTGGTGAGTGCAGTTTCCAATTATTCCCCCATTCAATTTCTGACAAGTTTCTGCAACTTTGTGTTATTGTTGTGTACCGAATTTTTAACAAACATTACATTTATCGTAATAGAAACCCACAACTGCTTTGTTGCAGGTTTTAGCAGAACTGGCGGCACAAGGGCTATGCTGAAGATTCTTGGACTGGACAGTGGTCAGCCACGACTGCCCACGACTCCAACACCACAGCACAAAGTTGACCAGCTGCAGAAGGACCTCACAGATATTGGCTTCTTTGAATGGGGGGTCAAAAAGTAGCAATATAAAACGGATGCTCAATAATAATAGAAAATAGCTAAATTACTAATACATTTGGTATTGCCATTCTCACGTGTGTAATATATGTGCTTGCATTGCCAAGTATCAACAACACTTGAAATCATTATTACGATTACTTTTGTAACGTAATCGAATATGATCACTTGATCAATGCAATCAAGTACAATTACTCAATAAAGGTTGCCCACGATTACCATGAATACGATTACAGAATGCAGTTAGAAATAAAATTATAGAAATCAAATGTTCTGCTGTCTTAATTTGTATAGGATAATGGTTTTCAGACTCAGTACACCAAATTCACCCACAGCGCCGATTTGCTGGGCCATCTGTTTATATTGTACAAGTATCTCAGTTTACTTCTTCGAAGCTGCCTGGGCTTTCATTGTCCTCACAACAATGTTCTGTTCTTCAATGAGGAAAGCACGCACGATTCTGCAATAAGACAAACAATACATTACACAACCTTATTTGCCTAATAAACATAAAAACTTCAATATGTTTGTGAGAATTTACAATATGAAGTGCTAATTCTAAGTATGTAACACACCCCCCCCCACACACACACACACACACACACACACACACACACACACCACACACCCCACACACACCACACACA
>JAODUO010001718.1:57500-67500 GCA_025642075.2 Ridgeia piscesae
GCACATCCGGTGGTTGACGATCGGTGTGTCAGACCGGATAGCGGTGTAGCCGAGTTGGACGGCGAACGACTCATTGGCGTCGACGAGTTCCCCGCCGATGCCGCGGTTAGAGTACTCTGGTCGGACAACAAGCAGCGGATCACACCCCACCGCCTTGCTCGAGCGCTTACACGGCTCGTCCCCGATCGACGTGAAGGCGATCATCCGGTGCGAGTCCGCCTCCTCCCAGACGATGTTGTAATGGTCGAGGAGGAACCAATCCGTGAAGTCGTCGAGTGTGAGGGTCTCGTCGACGCTGTAGCCGCGGCCCGCACGAGCCGCCTCGAGGAACAGCGCGTACACGGCCTCGCTCTCGTCCGGCCGCATCACGCGCACTCGCGCGCGCGTGCCGTCGCGCAGCGTGTGCGCGACCGGAAGTGAGGGGATGTCGGGAAAGCGGCTGGCGTTGACGGCGCTCTGGTGGACGGTTGCCTTCGCCATCGCCGTTCTGTCTTCCAGCGACCACTGCGGGCGACAGAAACAGAACAACAACCACAGTATTTGAAAATGTGCAGTGATGCAAAACGTGTAGAAAAACTAAAGACGAATTATCTGTAAGCTTAGTGTGCATTATGTCAGTATGTTTACCCGTTTAATTTTATACATTTTCGTCAGCAGTCGGATGTAGAACAAAGCGCCTAGAACAACGCAAGCTTCTAATATGTATGTTTCCAATTATAACTCGGCTGACACGAATGGTGATGTCTATCGTCACACGAAGGGTTGCCAAGAGCGACAACTACAGAACTAACACAAGTTTATAATCAATGCGACACGTACCTCGACCGGGTCGGCACCAGCCATCTCCTTGTACAAGACCAGCGTCTCACACGGACCAACGTCCGCCAACTCTCCGCCCAGGGGCAAATAGGCGACCACGTGAAACTTCTGTCTTCTCAATTCCAACACTGTAGCTTCACATTTCCTAAACACCAGCATCACCCACGCACTATACGACAACCCTATCGCTGTCGTGAGCTGCTGTGAAAGTTCCAGTATATGTGGAAAGGCTCCACGTCTGTCAAGCTCGGCGGAATAAAATACGAAGATCCTTGCCAAATAAATAGGAAGTGTGCGGCTCATCAGAAAAGGGTGAACCAGAATTAATCCCTTCAATTTCCCGTCGTTTTCATCCTTCAGTGCGAATGCTTCTGAGAGATCGAGGCGCTCTCGGAACGATTCCTCATCCGGGTATTCGTCGACACCGACATTGGCGCCGCGGGTGGCAGCGTCTCGTACTAACTGGAATGATTCGATGACGTCATCGAGTAAGAGGTAGTCGAGCTGAAGTTGCAAGCCGGGAATGTCGACGTAGCGAGAGGGCAAGTGTGAGACCCGACGCCCCGGGTAAGAGCTCTTGTGGTAAGACATCGCAGCAAGGTCGAGGTCAGAGGTCAGAGTTTAGAGGTCAGACAGAGTCCGTCCAATGCTGCGCTGTGGAAACAAACAGCTGAACTATTTTAGGATGACACGAGGCAGTTGAACAATTGGTGAATAGTGGCAGTTAGTTTTAGCATTTATAATAGTAGTAGTAGTAATAGTAATAGTAATAGTTGTAGTAGTAGTAGTAGTAGTAGTAGTAGTAGTAGTAGTAGTAGTAGTAGTAGTAGTAGTAGTAGTAGTAGTAGTAGTAGTAGTAGTAGTAGTAGTAGTAGTAGTAGTAGTAGTAGTAGTAGTAGTAGTAGAAGTAGTCGTAGTAGTAGTAGTAGTAGTAGTAGTAGTAGTAGTAGTAGTAGTAGTAGTAGTAGTAGTAGTAGTAGTAGTAGTAGTAGTAGTAGTAGTAGTAGGTGGTGGTGTTGGTGGTGTTGGTGGTGGTGTTGGTGGTGTTGGTGGTGGTGTTGGTGGTGTTGGTGGTGTTGGTGGTGTTGGTGGTGTTGGTGGTGTTGGTGGTGTTGGTGGTGTTGGTGTTGGTGTTGGTGTTGGTGTTGGTGTTGGTGTTGGTGTTGGTGTTGGTGTTGGTGTCGGTGTCGGTGTCGGTGTCGGTGGCGGTGGCGGTGGCGGTGGCGGTGGCGGTGGCGGTGGCGGTGGCGGTGGCGGTGGCGGTGGCGGTGGCGGTGGCGGTGGCGGTGGCGGTGGCGGTGGCGGTGGCGTGGCGGTGGCGTGGCGGTGGCGGTGGCGGTGGCGGTGGCGGTGGCGGTGGCGGTGGCGGTGGCGGTGGCGGTGGCGGTGCTGGTGCTGTTGGTGGTGTTGGTGGTGTTGGTGGTGTTGGTGGTGTTGGTGGTGTTGGTGGTGTTGGTGGTGTTGGTGGTGTTGGTGGTGTTGGTGGTGTTGGTGGTGTTGGTGGTGTTGGTGGTGTTGGTGGTCACCGTCACCGTCACCGTCACCGTCACCGTCACCGTCACCGTCACCGTCACCGTCACCGTCACCGTCACCGTCACCGTCACCGTCACCGTCACCGTCACCGTCACCGTCACCGTCACCGTCACCGTCACCGTCACCGTCACCAACACCAACACCACAACCAGCCACACCACCACCACCACCACCACACCAACACAACACCAACACCACCAACACCACCACACACCAACACCACCAACCACCAACACCACCAACAGCACCACCACCACCAACACCACCAACACCACCACCACCACCAACACCACCAACACCACCAACACCACCAACACCACCAACACCACCAACACCACCAACACCACCAACACCACCAACACCACCAACACCACCAACACCACCAAACCCAACACCACCAACACCACCAACACCACCACCACACCACACACCACCCACCACCACACCACACCACTACCACCTACTACTACTACTACTACTACTACTCTACTACTCTACTACTACCTCTACTACTACTACTACTACTACTACTCTACTCTACTACTACTACTACTACTACTACTGACTACTCTACTACTACTCTACTACTACTCTCTACTGCTACTACTACTACTCTACTACTACTGCTACTCTGCTCTGACTGCTGCTGCTGCTGCTACTGCTGCTGCTGCTGCTACTGCTGCTGCTACTGCTACTGCTCTGCTGCTACTGCTGCTGCTCTGCTGCTGCTGCTGCTGCTGCTGCTGCTGCTGCTGCTGCTGCTGCTGCTGCTGCTGCTGCTGCTGCTGCTGCTGCTGCTGCTGCTGCTGCTGCTGCTGCTGCTCTGCTGCTGCTCTGCTCTGCTGCTGCTGCTGCTGCTCTGCTGCTGCTCTCTAGCTGACTCTCACTCTACTGACTACTACTTTACTATCTCTATACTTAGCATACATCACACCACCTGCTGCTCTGCTGCTAGTTATCGTGCTGCTAGTGCTACTGATGTGTAGTGCTATTGTGACTGTGTAGTTTTAATGCTACACGCCCCCACCGTGTGTCGTGTGTAGTTTTATCGTGTGTAGTGTTATCGTGAGTGTGTAGTGTTATTGTGAGTGTGTAGTTTTATTGTGTGTGTGTAGTTTTATCGTGTGTAGTTTTATCGTGTGTAGTGTTATCGTGAGTGTGTAGTGTTATCGCGTGTGTAGTTTTATCGTGTGTGTGTAGTGTTATCGTGAGTGTGTAGTGTTATCGTGAATGTGTAGTGTTATCGTGAGTGTGTAGTTTTATTGTGAGTGTGTAGTGCTGTCGTGAGTGTGTAGTTTTATCGTGTGTGTGTAGTGTTATCGTGAGTGTGTAGTGTTATCGTGAATGTGTAGTATTATCGTGAGTGTGTAGTGTTATCGTGAGTGTGTAGTTTTATTGTGAGTGTGTAGTTTTATTGTGAGTGTGTAGTGCTGTCGTGAGTGTGTAGTGTTGTCGCAGTGGCAGCTGCAACGGAAGTCGTTTCCTGCGCACATAACTGTAGAACACAACATAGAAATTAAATATCATTGTACTCGTAAGGAAGTAAGAAGAGCTTTGTGTTGTGTGACGTCACACCAGAAACATTCAACGTGAAGCGGAGAGACAACGGAGAGCTCTCTACTTCCTTGGGTCGGGCTCGAAAGAACGATTGGCTTTAATCGGACAAATCACCAACAATTAACTATCATTTGAGTTATCGATGAACACGTAAATTTTATTTATTTTGCAGATTTTTCTTCACGTATTTAAGGGGGAAAAGGCAGATGTATTGATCTATATACCTAAAATAGTTAATACAATCTAACCATGTGCAGCTACAACAAACACGCATACGGTTTACTGAAATTTTATTTCCGAAGTGTGAGATTCTGGCGAAATATCATAGTTTCTGGTGGCTGACATAATGAAACACGCCCTAAATAAAGGGCTAAATAGACCAATAAACGCATGGAAATTAGTTGCCATCAGCGCCGCTGTCACGTATCGAATGTTCTCTACATGTAAACTATGTCCATGTGCAATCTCATACGTGTTCCTGTGGTTAAGATCTGCCATGATACGTAAAGTGCACAACGCCTAAGTAATGTTTTTAATATATAACACAAGCTGTGCACCAAACTACTGGAAAAGACCACAACTTCCACAGAAGACGTCGTGTAGATATCACCAGCGACTCAGCATCGATTATACACGACGTCGCCTTTTGTAAACACAATACATAAGGATTTTTTAAATCCAAAAAAGTGCGTTAGTTTTTCTTCTTGTACGAGGAAAAAATAAAAAAAGACAAAAAGATCCTTAAATAATTAGTAATAGCCTGGCTAGCTAGTATTGCGCGCTATACGCGCGAGAAGAGGTAGAAATTAGCATCGTTTGAAGTCGGTATTAAGCCGAACGTCGTCTAAATGAAGCACACCCGTGCTCAAGACACATCCACGACCGCTAACGACAGTTCGACGACAACTCGTCACAGTTTCGACGGGCGTCCAAGTGGCGCATGCGTTGCGTGGAATGACGTCACGTCGTCGAACGTCTTGTAGGAGAAGAGGAGGTCGACGACCCCGCGCCCCGCCAGTCGGATGCCGTTGGGGATGTGTCCGACGACACTGTAGCCGTGCGACGAGATGATGTCCCCGACGCGATGGTTCAGCACCGGCGTGTCGGACAACACGCCGGAGTAGCCGAGGTCCTTGGCCAGCTGGTTGCTGACCTCCTGCAGTTCCACGCCGATGCCGCGTCCGTGATACCCCGGCTCCAGGACGACGGTGACGTCACACGCGGCGGCCGCCGGCGCGCGCGCGTAGACGGTGGCGCCGACGGCGGTGAAGGCGAACACGGCGCGCGTGCCGGTGACGAGCTCCCACATGACGTTGTAGTGGTCGACGAGGAAGGTCTGACGGAAGGTCTCGAGACTGAGCACGTCATCCTCGCCGTAGCCGCTGCCGTGGCCGGCGAGCGCCGCACGCGCGACCATCCCGTACACAGCCTCGACGTCGGCCGGCCGCATCATGCGCAGCGTCGCGCGCAGCCCCGACCGGAAGACGTGTTCGGCCGGAAGTGACTCCAGCACCGGAAACGACGCGTCGTTCGCGGTTGGTGGCGCCGATCCGGCCGCAACTGCCATTAACTTCCGTCTCTCGTCCAGCGGGATCTAAACACGCACAACGACACAGTCACTGTTACAAAAAAAGATTCAAGGCGTTGGTCGGAACCGTAAATAAGATGAACTTCGTGTAATTATTTCTAAGCTGTTACAAAATGTATATTTGATATAATTAGCTTGTTGGACAAAGGTGTATTTTGAATATATGTGTGTGTGTATATATATATATATATATATATATATATATATATATATATATATATATATATATATATATATATATATATATATTATTGTGTGATCGCAATTAACCGTTTGAGAGCACATTATGTCGTTATCCAGGTAGGGCCTACATAATAGCCTAACGCAAAATCCATTACATGAAGTACATACACGTAGGTAGGCCTGGGCTATATTATGATACTCTTATGTAAAATGACATGTTTTCGTACATCTCCTTATGACACGATGACAGTTTACGCTGCCCTACATAACGAAAACTCACATCAATCGGTTCCACGCCATCGAAATCTTTGTACAAAACCAGCGTCTCGCATTTACCGACGCCGACGAGCGCGCCACCCAGCGGCAATTGAGCGATAATGAGGAACTTTTGCTTTCTCAGCTCCAGCAGCATCGCGTCGCACTTCCGGAAGATGAGCATCATGCATCCGGTATAATACGTTCCAGTTTCACGAACTAGACGCTGTGCCAGCGACAAAAGACGTCCAAACGCGTTTGACGTCGACAGTTTCCAATTCCGCCGAACAAAACACGTATATTCTCGCGGAGTATACAGGCACAGTGCGACTGAAGAAAGAGGGTTTTATTGCGATCAACGCTTGCAAACGCCCAGTGCTCCCGCATTTAAACGCAAACACGTCACACCACTTGATCAGGTCCTTGAACGACTCTTCATCCGGGTATTCGTCGACGCCGACGTTGGCGCCACGAGCGGCAGATTCGTGAATCATCCGGAAACCTTCCGTGACGTCATTGAGTAAGAGGTAGTCGAGTTGAAGTTGCATGCCGGGAATGTCGACGTAGCGACAGGGCAGGTGTGATGCACGCCGCCCCCGGAAGGCGCTCTGGGTCACGTGGTAGGACATTTCTGGGTGGGCCGCGTGGGGCGCTGTTGTCGACCCGGAATCGACGGCGCATCGAGCGAACTGCTGACACCTATCAAGGGCCATTCGTATCACTGAAACGTCGAGCTCATTGGTCCGTATGGTGCACCGAGCACGACCTAGAAACCCCATTGCGTCGATCTTACGCGCTCCTGATTGGTCAATAGCACCGCAAAACTAGGTTACATGCACCGACCTTTGACACGGCAGCGTGCTCGCTACGACTTACAGATTGGCTAAAACTAGGTTACGCGTAATCCAGTTTTCGGTTGCGCGGAACGCGCTGCCGTGTCAAAGGTCGGTGCATGTAACCTAGTTTTGCGGTGCTATTGACCAATCAGGAGCGCGTAAGATCGACGCAATGGGGTTTCTAGGTCGTGCTCGGTGCACCATACGGACCAATGAGTTTGTTATTTCATTCCATATTGCTATGAGCTTTTGATAGTCGAATGTTTACAGTTTGATAACACTTATCAGCATCGATTACCAAGAATCCTATTTCCCAACAGAAGAGCCTACTTGCGCCGTTTCAACAGTGTCCGCGTGCTTGCAACACTGTTCGGCTCCTTTTGACAACTTCATCAGCATTGGCCTGGATCTAATGTTTTGCTCAGTTTACTATAATAATAATGGTTTGTCTGGATTTTTAAACATTCAAAACATATTCTTTAGGTGAAACTTTTCTCAATGTGTTATTCTCTAACAGTAAAGATAGGCCTACGGATGTTCGCAAAAAGGTAGCGCTTTTCACCGTAAAGCTGCGCCAATGTAACCTTTGTGAGAGTGCATTCAGCTGAAGATTTCTCCGTTGTTTGGTCGCCAACATGTCTGATTGGTGTGAACATGTCAGTATTTTTAACCATCGTAATTTCTTAAACTCCATCTTTTGGAAACAACCGCCACAACTACAGTTATTTAAAGTGAACAAGTAGGATTAAAAGTGAACAAGTAGGATTAAAAGTGAACAAGTAGGACCAGCTGATAAAATGGCCTATAAATTATATATATATACATTCACAATTTACAAATACATTTTGGCGGTTGAAATCTTCACTCCCACAACACTTACGTCATCTCTTGTGTGTGCCCTCCTTTACGGTGAAATATACGCCACACATTGCGAATATTTGTACCGCAGGTTCGACTATGAGGAAAAACTCCACTTGAAGGATGTATTTTTGTGTACAAACTGACCATTATTGTATGCAAACTGATGCAGGCCAATGCTGATGAAGCTGTCAAAACCCAGTTGTTAGGACGCATTTACGTAGGTGGCGCCACAATCGCTGCATGACCGAGCGAAACGAGACGAGTGGGCAGATTACTATTCTTGCGGTCACGTCCTATAAAGTAATCGTGAACAGGTTCTAACACAATCGGACATATCCGGGTCGTTTCGTCAGAAAGCAAGAATGATGGGATCAATGTCCCAAGTTGTAGAACTCTGGACGGAAGACAGATAAATATTAGATAATATGGGTATCTATAACATAACAGGGGGCAAGAGATAATGATACGGGGTAAGCGATTAGATATGTCCGTGTATTACAATTTCTAAAATAAAGTGGTTATAAATGTAATAGGTTAAATCAACTTAAACTGTCCTATACCGCCCATCTGCCGAGTGAAGATACCGTAATTACACATTAGCGTGAGCACAGTTCACTGGCGTTCCTCTCTGCTGGTTCCGGTTCGGCTACGGTAAACAAGACCTTGCAGCCTGGGAACAATGCATATACACACGCTAGCACCAGGCGCCGTCAACCTTCTGCTTCCAACGGCTATACACCCACCTCGTCCGCGGAATGGAAGTCCGATCGACCGTGAAGAAATGGCGTCCCAGCGAGCACACGACGCGTTGCAGCCACGTTGATCGACCTACGCGAGCTTACACATTCCGCCGACAATAGCTGTGTAGAGTCCACCACTTCTCGAGGGCAACGTACGCCAAACCACGACTTGGTTGTTTACTAGGCCGGGCCGGTGTCGTCAGAAATACTCACCCATTCCTACACGGCATCCGTCGTCCACATCTCGAAAGTGTCGCTCGCACTCGACAAGTCCGCGAATAACTGTGCCACAACTGGTCGTTGACTTCGTGTGTCTAACTTGAATAGAAAGTCAAGGCCTACGCACACCCGCGAATGATTGTAAGTCTGTGCCTAGTTGCCGTGCCGGTAAATTGCCCGTTATGTGTACTGTCTTATGGCCGAGGTATTTGAATGCACCTTATCAATTATTAGGTCATTATATATTACTGTAGGACATGAGGCATATAAAGGTTTAATGTTATATATATATATATATATATATATATATACTCACTCGATCTTAACATAATTTATTATATATTATTTTATTCCACATTTTACATCTTATTATTTTATATTTATACTAGATCATGTCAACAACTATTATTTATCAATGTTTTTAAAGAACGGACATATTGTATTATTTATTTATTTATTTACTTATTTTTATTAATTCAAAGTAGTAGTATTTGTATTGTAATTATTTGGTGCATGTGAGTGTATTGTCATGTGAAATTACTTGTACGATGATCCAACATTACAATCCATTCCAATGTTTTAGTGTAACTACAATGAAAATACATGGCAATAAAGCTGGTCTTATCTTATCTTATCACATTCTCTCTCTGTGTGCGTGCTTGCGTGCGTGTGTGCGTGTATGCGTGTGTGCGTGTGTGCGTGTGTGCGTGTGTGCGTGTGTGCGTGTGTGTGTGTGTGTGTGCGTGTGTGGGTGTGCGTGTGTGTCGTGTGTACGTGTGCGCGCGTGCTGTCGTGCGTGTCCTGTGTGTGTAGTGTGGACGTGCATGTGGCGTGATGTGCGAACGTAAGCGTGCTTGTGTTGGTACTGTTACGTGTGGGCACGTGTGTGTGTGTGTGTGTGTGTGCGTGTGTGCGTGTGTGTGCGTGTGTGTGTGTGTGTGTGTGTGGTGTGTGTGCGTGTGTGTGCGTGTGCGTGTGCGTGTGCGTGTGCGTGTGCGTGTGCGTGTGCGTGTGGTGTGCGTGTGTGCGTGTGCGTGCGTGTGTGTGTGCGTGGCGTGTGCTGTGCGTGTGTGCGTGTGGTGTGCGTGTGCGTGTGCGTGTGCGTGTGCGTGTGCGTGTGCGTGTGCGTGTGCGTGTGCGTGTGCGTGTGCGTGTGGCGTGTGCGTGTGCGTGTGCGTGTGCGTGTGCGTGTGCTGTGTGTGTGTGCGTGTGTGGTGCGTGTGCGTGGCACGTGTGGTGTGTGTGTGGTGTGCGTGTGCGTGCGTGCGTGGCGTGCGTGCGTGTGTGTGTGCGTGTGCGTGTGCGTGTGTGTGTGTGTGCGTGTGGTGTGTGTGTGCGTGTGCGTGTGCGTGTGCGTGTGCGTGTGCGTGTGCGTGTGCGTGTGCGTGTGCGTGTGCGTGTGCGTGTGC
>JAODUO010001719.1:0-10000 GCA_025642075.2 Ridgeia piscesae
TCTGATTGATTGTCAATGTCTCTGTATAAGACATAGTCATCTGCAAAGAGGCATACATTAGAGTTGATATTGTTAGATAAGTCAATGGTGTAACTAACGAATAGAGCCTGCCGTCAATCTTCTTTGAATCTTATCTGTGGAATAAGTGTTACTGAAATACAATGACTTACTGTTTTGTGTTAAATAAATGACTGGTTGAATTAACTTATGAGTGATAGAATTTATTGAAAATAATCTTCGCTTAAATAATTTTCTGAAATGATTCCCTCCAATAAATTATACTAGAAGCAACAGGTTCTCAGTTAGTTTTAATGTTTTCTGTGAAATGAGAGGTTGGCTTCAACATAGATAAGGGAAGATATGTTGAGACGCCTGCAACATCCCTTCATGGCCGCCTAATGCAGATGAGTGATACCCCATTGCGTAGACATAACATAGTACTCACGATGGTACATTTCCTACATCATTATTGCATGTGTATTTTGGTGATATTTTAACTTACAACTTTACACAGCATCATTATTATCATCAAGTTTGCTAATTGTATCTTTAAAATAGTATATGTAACTAACTATATACTAATACGTTGACTATGTAGCATGATTGATGTTATAAGTGTTGCAGAGGTGTGCAGTGAAATGTTGCAATTATATAGTGTAAATGTGTAAACATTGTAAGTGTGAAACGCCCGAGTACTAATGAGGAAATGTACAGGCTTTGACCTATTGTTGGCCCAACTTATATCAATTGGAACGTGCATTTGTAAGAATGACATGCATATCGCTATGCATACGCCTTTCAATCAACAATCTAATATAATACATTGTAAAAATTGATAAATTATCAATTCATGTTTCGCGCAATGCATAACTATGCCAATGACAACATCACATTTTGAATGCAATTACTGTTATTTTACGTGCCCAATAAAACAGACATTTAGTGATATATGGATTCTACATTATGTTTGAGATCAGCCAAACACACACACATGCACACACCCGCACACACACGCACACACCCGCAACACCACCACGCACACAACACACCACACACACACACACACGCACCACACACACACACACACACACACACACACACACACACACACACACACACACACACACACACACACACACACACAAATATATATATATATATATATATGCGCAGTTAATTGCTGTATAGTCACGCGTGCCCAATAAACTTGCCAACAAACATAAATGATCATATTAGATCATAAGCTTAGGTTCTATTATAATACATTGTGTTTGCATATAGTGTAGTTGTTTGCTTGACCACCGTTTATACCAGTATTGAAAGTGTGAAAAGATAAGTCCGTTGTAAATATGTTGCTGTGTAAATACCAAGCTCAATGGCACGGAGCACCAAGCACCATTATATTAGGAATTCGATGTTTAATTTGATTAATTTAATTAATTTAATTACAACTTATTTTGTTCAACACGAACCTTGCTCACCTCCGTTTAAACATGAGTGCCGTGTGATAATGATGAACGGTTGTTGACCCTTGCACCACAGTGGTATTTGAAGCAGAGGCCTGCGTTTCTGTAGAGTTGGAGTTTGTATTATGTGATAATGATACCAATCTTGCAGAGTGATTGCTATGATTTATTCTATTGTGGAACAATCATAATAAACATTTATGTACATGACAAAGCATAACAATTAACAATGTTGCAATGCATATATTGTAGTTGTGTTAATTAATGTTGCATGTAAGCTTAACTATTAAACACGCATTGTGCTTGTATTCTTGTTAACATGTTTCTATAAAACACATTAACATTATGTTTATCAATAAGCATTCATTACATCAATTTGGTGAATTACTCTCTACAGGAAGTATGTCTGACTTGACACAAATACCTGGATACGAAGTGAATGTCTTGTCCAATAATTGTTGTATGGCAAATGTAAAAATGATGCAATCTTTCAATGCCAACTTTACTTTCGTCATCAAAGAATCCACAACAAAACAAGTACACGCATCCACGAATGAACAGATTATAACAACAATACACATTTCGATTGCAATTAAGAAAGTTTCCTGTACAATCATTAAATGTTGCTTAAAGTGTTAAATTATTCAATACAGTTTCAAAGATATTTCACCAACTTTGGGATTGCTTTAAAAACCGAATCTTCTGTAAAGTAGGGGAAAATAGAACAGTCAATTTCTCTAATTTCAAGTATGTATATACATGACAATTTTGTATATTATATGTACCCTTTTGCTGTGACAGGTGAATGTGTAGATCTACCTTGAAACATTTCAATCTCCTCTGAATGTGCATATATCGGACTGTTTCTGAGTCATCAAATTTAACTAATCTGAATTAAAGATACAAGAACAGTACAGTTATTATGTGTTGATTACTGTTCTACAAGCAAGTAAGTAATCTAATAAACATGCTACTTTCCAACAGTTACACTGATTTAATGACTTGCTTCGGTGGATGTATACGCAGCCAATTGTGTGTTATGCAAACAACAAATACAAGAACAAATTTAACATGCTAAAACAAAGACTGAGACTATTTTCTTCCGGATATTTAAAGTTTCTCGCCAGTTGCAAAGTGTAACATAAGTAAATTTAGGCAATGTTGTCATTCACACAACTCTGCACAATATCTTAAGAAACACTCTTGTCTGGATCAACGACAAACGCTGGAAATCCTTTTAACATGACTCATGTCAGCGTGGCACGTGCGTACAACTACTGTCACATTAACAAAACGCAACTGTAAACATATATGTAGGGGAAGGGCGGGTAAACTGGGCCCTTTACGCGTCACTTAATCGTTGGCGCAAATCTCGCACATACACTCGCTCATATCCGGCATATGCATGGTGTGTCCACCAGCCACATTCCCCGCAATACACCAGCTTTCGCATTTTCTGCTGTTGGATATAAATATCCGAACAACACAGGCAAGGCGAAGTGTCAGGTTATTCCATGTATGTCTGTTTTGACATGTCAGCTTTTGTGTGCCCTCTCTGCTTTGATCCGATTGGGTGTAGGCACGTTACTAGTTTTGCCGTGGCATCGACGTCTTTCTTGTAAGGGTTGCCAATAATGAGCCAGGTCGTCCCTTTGTAGCTTGTCCCACTGTAGCCCACTTTGGCCTCTGTCGTAGATTACCCGTCGGACGCTATTTTGAGACTAATGCGTTTATTCACTTAAAACTGAAAGTGATCATTATATTGCTATTGCTCCATAGACATCATTTACAGTTATGTAACCTGACAATTTGTGAAAAGGTGGTATTTGTAAGGTACATCAATTATTTTAAGAAAAGTCCCTAAAACACAAATATGCTACTCACCGTTTTGCATTCGCGCCAAAGAAACAAATACGAACAACCATGAATGATGTCCCCTGAAGGGTCTGTAAATACTGCTACCGTTGTTTTGACTGCATTGCATACCAGAGATGCTGTCACAGAGGGGACCCACTTTGGCCGAGGGGCTCACTTTACCCGCCCTTCCCCTATAATGCATGCAACAATATTATAAGATTTAAGTAACTGTAATGGAGACATTTTGATTAGTCTTTACTATTCACTCCTGATTAAAATGTGTGAAGAATAATCGCATAATGAGGTATTTATGAAGCGCTGTAAGTGTAACGGAATTGTTCGGTAGCCTACATGTATGCCTAACAAGTTAAAGTTATAATCCCATTGAAACCCCACATATTAAAATTGATTGGGTATAGGTGTCCTCAAACACACACGTAGACAGAGAACTGTAAATATGGTTGATAATATACAACTTGCTTAGTTAACTTCTCGCAATATTTGCTTTTGACTGTGACGTTGGCGCATACAACCCACCTGAAGTTTAGGAAGAACATTTGGAAGATTGCCCTCCACCTACGCCATGACATGTCTAGGTTTGCACGTTTTACGTTTTCCTCGATGAATTTTAGTCTTTACTTAAATGTATAATATTTACTGGTGACTGTATTATGTAAAGTCTAACGATGTGGCAGAACACACGTGCATTTCTGAAGTGTTTATAAATTGATTGATAAGGTATGTATGTTAGGTATGCTGCAGATAAATCTCGTAAGTTATCTGAATTGTGATTTTGTGTAATGCAATACTCCTACTGGGACATCACGCACTAGAATTAGTGAGTCCACTACAGGTTACATATTTACCTGTGTGGGGTATTTTACTTCCCCTATTTCTTCCGAAAGACACAGGTAAATGTGGGGTGAACGAAATTGCCTAAGTTTCGAAACAGCGGCTGGTGGGATTGAACCACCGTCCCTTCGATTGACAGTCCGGCGCTCTACCGCGCGACCACCACTCCCTAACCTTTAAATGACACGGATTTTGGACGTGAAAAAAGCGTTCCTGTTGTTACTTAAAACCCGTTATTTTTATTATAGTTATTTTATGTTGAATACTTGCGAAAACAATAAATGATAAATTATAAAATATACGTCGAAAAAACGCCTTTAAAATGTGTTGGCGTCTTATCTGCGCCACATGTAAGCAACCCTTCGATAACCTTTAATGACACGGATTTGGCACGTCGCAAAAGCGTTCCTGTTTTCAGTTCAATGCTACATAAACGTTAAACCAAAATGATAATAGGCAACACCTCGCTTCAGTTTCCACGAATAATCTCATATGAGCTATAATCCTTATATTTAAAGGTCATCGCACACATTATGATTGTTTTGCAATGCCTTGTGCCTTAAAGTTAGTTTTAATCAGATGTTCTTATTGTCATATCACTTATGCCATGATGTTGATATGGCACCCCCATAATGCGTTGCGCCGGAAGGGCTTTCCTAGCCAAAATTACGCTACAGTGGAAAAGAAACATTTAACCGTTGTCAATATAATTGATAATGGCAAAGCTTGACGGATGCTTTTCCACAGACGTTTTGTTTTGTGACATAATCAAACCTGGATAGGTCAGTTTTATTTGCGACGCGAATGAACAATGACGTCAGCAATACGAAACTACGGCGTTGCCGTTGCCGTTGGCATTGCGCGAGGATGACAATCGCGTGACTATTTCAAATACAAGTAATATCGATTAGATTATTAAACTCAATTGAAGACATGATCTCCAGACATTTCGTTGTCTGTATCGTCTCTTTTCTGCTCTGTGATGACGTGTTCGGGTGTAATCGTGGTCGTAGAAGAGCAAAACCCACCCCCCAACCAATGAAAATGCCAGTCGAGTCCGTTACAATGAAGATACCAAAGGAAGTTCCAACCTACGCTAGCTACAAAGCGTTCATCAAAGGTTTAGTATTACTAAATATAATTATCACCGACACCATGCGTGAAGATTGAGTTGTTTAAGGTTGTCTGTTTTCTTTGCATTGTATTTGTCTAGAATACACTAGCAATGTCAGTGTGAACGCGCGCGTCTTTGACTTTGTGTACAATCATGGCTGTTATCATCATCATAGACAAGATACATACTAAATTTATAGTTTGCACACATATTGCCAAGATGGATTATTCAGGAAGGACTGCACTAGACGTTTGTTTAAATTCCTGAGAGATCGCTCTCCTGGCGTTAATATTTTACGGCCAATATTTTAACTGACATGAAATTAAATCATTGGTATTAAGCCATCATTTAAACTGTCTGTCAATCTAATTTTAGCAGGCGATGTGTCATTTTATTCTAGCCCAAATCATTTCATATGATACGCTGTACAACTTCCAATACGTCATAAATCTGCTGTTTTTTCTTCTGATTTGATAACATCTAAACAAATCAAAATCTTGGCAATAACTGAAACTTGGTCACCAACGGAATTTACTGAATTCTGTTTTCCAATTATAATGTTTTGTGTAGAAATGTTTCAGTCACCTCAATAGGCAATACATAACAGCTTTGAATAAGTAAGCATTCTTGGTAAAGATTCATGTACTGGTATAATATGATTTGAAAATATTGTATATGTACATACACCGTCCTCTTGGAAGTAAATTATTTTTTAGGAGAATTTCCAAAAATAATTCATAAAAAAAGAACATTATGCGACGAATTATGTGGTGTCGTTGGTAGTGGATGGGAACTACATTAGCAATGTTGATTTGCCTAATGTCAATACTAAGTTATTGATGGAACCTCTGATTTATTATAAACGTTTGGACAGGGAATAAATAATAACTAAATACATAAATAATAATGCTATGTTTTGAATAGTATATCATGCTTGCAGATGTAGGAGTTATTGTTTCCATATTTCGAGTGATATTCACGCAACTTTATATGATTGGGCCTGATGTACTCCATGGCAATTTGTTGACCAAAATATTCTAATATGATAAGGTACGCCTCGTACAAAGGCGACAGTATATTGTATTAGTTTGCTCGGTTTTCATAACAATTGTTGTTTGTATAGTATTGTTAAAGAGTTGAGGTGCCCTTTTTTGACTTGTTTGTCTAAACATGGTTCATTAGCAGAAAACATGTCTTGGAGATGTTCTGGTATAGTTTTATTGTTATATAATATATATGTATTAACATTTAATGTATGATCTTCTTCTTCTTTCTAGCTTTTTCCAACTAGGTGATGTCAGCAGCCCGTATTCTTGATTTCCTAAACGTGCTGTCCTGCCCATCCTCCGGGGTGATTCATCTCCACATTGGACTGCTCTTGGTCTTTTTCCCGGCACTACCATGTCAACAATTGCTCTCAATTCTTTGTAATTTTCTATTCCCTACATGTGTCCATACGAGCGTAGACCATCTCTGAAATGTTCTCTTTTATAAACGTTTATAAACCATCATACATTTAATATATAATAGTTTATAAAAACAGTTTCTAATAGTTATATATATATACAAAAGTGTGCATTATATTGTGATATATATATATATATATATATATATATATATATATATATATATATATATATATATATGTTGTAGATTAATGTGCATTATATTTACCTGTTTACCATATATTAGATGCGACATAAAAAGTAATATCTTTAAGATATAACCTGTTTAGAATTCCACACATCCTTCATAATTTGTTGTCTTCCTCATGTTCATGGGGGAAATAATGTATTAATCAATCTAATGACAACTGGGTTTGTTTATTGACATTGAAATCGGTCAACCTTATTGTTCATAGCAAATAAAAGATGAAATCGATATATATAATATTATATATATATATATATATATATATATATATATATATTATAGTGTGTGTGTTGTTTTGCATCAAAACTATGTTTATTTTCATGTATATACTTTTTACCAAATACACTCAATCAATCAATCATTGTATTGATGCGCCTCTGAGATTGTTTTTTTAAAGAATTTAGGCGCATATAAGTTACCTAAATATTATTATTATTATTATTATTATTATTATTATTATTAATTATTATTATTATTATTATTATTATAACATCTTATTCGATGTTAACATTTGATATTTCGAATTTTTAGTTTTTCTGTTTGCAAATCATTATGTTTGTTTTTGGCAGCATTGAGCAAGAGCATCTGAACTGCTAGCCAGTGAGTTGTGTTTGTAAGTTATAATAATAAATAATACTAATAGTACTGTTTTTAAATAGCGCTAATTCCCGCATGAATATCGATGTATAATATATATATATATATATATATATATATATATATATATATATATATATATATATATATATATAAATTAATCTAAAACATAAACACTGATTAAAACGTGTATGACACTAAAACATAAATTATAAAGCAATGTTCGTCATTTCAAAACAATTTGAATTAATTGAAATGTCTAATAAAAAGATATGTCTTTAAACACTTTATAAACATAGATAATGTCCCACATGCACGAATATTCACAGGTAATTCGTTCCACTGTTGTGGTGCTCCTGCGCCGAATCACCAATACACTTATTTGTTATGCCTTGGTGCAGCGTGGCGCGTAGTTCTGGCGTAGGCGTCCGCTTTCGTGGTTGAACAAGTTCTGCAAGATAAGACGGAACTAAACCATTGATGCATTTAAAAGTTACTACCAACATCTTGAAGGCGATTCGGCTCTCAACTGTGATGGGGTCATGTTTACTGGTGCGTGTTATTAGCCTGGCTGCATTGTTCTGGACACGCTGCAACCGAGCTATCTGTGACAGCGGTATGTTATGTAACAGTGAGTTGCAGAAGTCCAGACGAGAGGTGACAAGTGTGTTGACTGCATTTTCCGTAGCTTGGGTTGTTAGGTTGTGCCGTATTGATGACAGTCTGTTTAGATGATAGTTACATGCTACACACAGTAGTCACATGATCTATCATCGTCAGATGTTGGTCCATGTGAACTCCAATATTCCTAATGCGGTCTGATGATGAAACAGTCAATTGTCAAGGTGTAACCTCCGTACGTCTTGAGGTGATGTTTTCATGTAAAGATATTAGTTTTTTCATCGTTTAATTTCAGAATGCGCACCTCCATCCATCGCGTGACTTCCCCAATACAGTATGTGAGTCACCTCGCAGTTTCTACCTGGTCGCCTGGTTTAGCGGGATTGTACGACGCATATAATTGAATGTCCTCGACATATTTATGATATTTTATGGCATGTCTTTTGAATATCTGCTGCATTTGGGTGGGGTAAAGAGTAAACATGACAGGCCCACGGACTGAGCTCTGTGGCACACCACTCTGTAGCGGAATAGTCGCGGATGTTTTTGAGTCTATCTGGACACAGTGGGTGCGGTCTTCCAAGTACGTCCGGAACCATGATAACGCCGTTTCACCCACTCCGCCATGCAATAGTGTCAGCAAATGTTCTTGGTTAGTCGTGTTAAATGCACTTGATAAGTCCAGCAAGGCAAACAACATCGCAAGATTCTTGTCGAGTTCACTAGCAATGTCACGCTGAACACGTAGTAGAGCTGGTTCTGTACTGTGAAGCATCTTATATGTTGATCAGTATTCTTCATGCAGCTCATTCAAAGTGAGATGACCAAGCAAACGACGAACTGCGACTTCTCCAAAACTTTGCCGACGAATGCTATGTTTGACATTGCTCTGTAGTTTTTTAACAGGTCGTTGTCGATAGTGTCGGATTTCAGAACCAGTTTTACTATTGCTGTTCTCAAAGTGATCGGAAATTGTCCTTGCTTAAAGCTGTTAATCACTATTGCCACCAGACAATGAACGTGTGCACATACTGGTTTCTTCAACAGATCAGTGGGGCAAGAGTCCAGGCTGCGTGTCTTTGGAGGACTCAGTCTGATGATGTTCATTATTTCCTCTTCACTCGTAGGTAGCAGTCGATCGATCATCTGACAAACGTTGGCTGCCAGAATCGATAGCATAATCAGAACAGTCTACGTCATTGATCAGCGTTGTGTGTATATGCTTTCTAATTCCTTGTGTTTTCTCTGCAATAGGTTGCGAAGTCATTGCACTGTGCTTCAGTGTTAGTGGATTGTGTAAGACATATTCCCGGTGGTTTTAGCTGACTGACTTACCGACTGGATCTGTTGTGTATACAACCTTTTATCCAGTCCGAGTCGTGTTTACTTCATAAGCCCTCACCACCTCAGCCCGATTAAGCTGATCACAGCCCCAAACGTCTCTACTTCGACTCTTCGTATAATTTCTCACCTGGATTGTTTCTCATTAAGTGCCACACAGCCATCTCGCAATCGTCATATAAAATCTTCCCATCCTAATATCATAATCAGAATGTTTGGCCCATGTCTCGCATCCATACGACAGGCAACTTGTGTCACATGGATAAACGCACTTTACACTCACACGTACGGATCCACACGCACTCTCGCTCGATAGCCTCGTGTAAGCTGTGTGCAACCATATACAAACACGCACAAGTGCATGTGGGGAGTAGCTGTACCTGCCCTCAATAGCGGATCGATGGTGCTGAACACCAATCTGCTCTTATTGTGAAATCTTAGCTTAACTTAATAATTTTATAAATATAATTTTAAACATTTTTTAATATAATTGTTAATA
>JAODUO010001719.1:15000-22500 GCA_025642075.2 Ridgeia piscesae
GATATGTATGGATGCAAGTCAAGTCCTTGCAAACATTCGAGTATTTGCAAAAATACCAAAAATGGTTACAGCTGCACTTGGAAAGGAAATTATAAAATGGAATATCATCAATGTGAGTATTATTGCTGTTATACGTGTACTCCACACCAATACATAACTATATACATATATGCATACATAAATACATGCATATACATTAACAATACACACACGTATATATTTATATGTTTGTTTATATATATATATATATATATATATATATATATATATATATATATATATATAATTTTATTATATATATATATTATATATATATATTATATATATATATATATATATATATTCAGCGTATTTATATATGTAATATATGTATATATACATACATACATCATCATCACCATTGTGCAGCCATAGTGTCCCGTGTTTGGGCGAAGGCCTCGGCATGCTGGTTTCACATCTGCCTATCTATGCTATCTTCTGCCAGATGGTACCCTTCCAGTAGTCGTCTAATTCGTCCGCCAACTCCTCGGCGGTCTTCGTCTAGGTTTGTTTTCCTTTCGTATGGTTTCCAGGTGGTGATACGCAGTGTGCATCGGTTATCTCTTAACTTGCTGACGTGCCCTCTCCAGGTCCACTTCCGTGTTCTGACTTGTTCAATCACGCCATAGCTCTATGCAGAGACCCGTCGTCCACCCGTCATTTGGACGGGT
Organism: Ridgeia piscesae; assembly: GCA_025642075.2. Lineage (NCBI taxonomy): Eukaryota > Metazoa > Annelida > Polychaeta > Sabellida > Siboglinidae > Ridgeia > Ridgeia piscesae. Next base: position 15,711 of record JAODUO010001719.1, read on the forward strand.
AAAAACCGTTGTGTGCGGGTAGAAATATGGGTGGTGGACGGGTAACAAAATGAAGGAGCAAAATAAAAGGTCCTCCAAAACCATAAATATTGTCAATTATGCCTCAGAAGTGAGTGTAAATGGTGTCACATGTGTGTTTGTAGTCCATTTTAGGTCATCAGACACAGTTAAACTTTGTAAACTGAATTAACAGTTAACATCTATGTGTCCACCAAAACATGTGTGACTGGGAATAATTTGGTAAATCCCTGATTCACGCTTGTGACCTTTGTCTTTTCTCTTATCCAGATGTTTGTTTTTGTCCCGGTATGCGATGTTTAACATACTCCTTTCCATCCTTATTTGGCGGCTTTGCTTGGTGTTGATTAAATTAACGTTCTTTGCTTGTCTGGTGAATGCTCATGTTTCCGCGCCGTACATTATTGCTGGAAGTACGCATGAGTCGTAGACTTGTCTCTTCAAGCCTACTCCAATGTTACCCTGGAAGATGTCGCGGTGCTTGGCGAATGCTGTCCATCCGACCGTGATTTTTCTATAAATCTCTTTGTCTTGGTTTTTGCCTCTGGTGCTGTATCTCTCTCCCAGGTAGATGCAGCTTTCAACGTTCACGATCTGAGAGTTGTTGACAAAATATGTATTAATTTGGTGTGTCATTTTCCATCATCACCGTTGTCTCCCGACTTATTCATCTTCAGACCCTGATTTTCACTTTTATCTGCTAATTCCTGTAGCATTTTTTAGTTATATCATGTTGTATTAGCGCATATGAGTATATTGTCAGCGAAGCGAAGATGACTACGATGTTCGCCGTATATCTTCAAACCTCTGGTGTCCTAAGTCAGTCGTCGGAATATGCTTTCGAGTGCTGCCGTGAACAACTTGGGCGATATTGTATCTCCCTGTCGTACTCCTCTCCTGATGTTGTTGCTTTCTTTGTGAAGGTGGACAGTCATCGGGTTGTTAGTGTAGCTTTCCTTCAGGAGTTCGATGTACACATCTTTTATCCCCTGTTCTTGAAGCGAGGTCAGTACTGCTTGAGCTTGCACTGAGTCGAAGGCTTTCTCGTAGTCGAGGAATGCGATGCAGAGTGGAATATTATATTCTCTGCACTTCTCCTTCAGTTGGTTTACGGCGTGGATGTGGCCTGTCGTTGAGTATTCGCTTTTGAATCCAGTATGCTTTCGTGACTGGTTTTTGTCGAGTGTCTTCTATAGCCGACACAGATATATCGATGTGTAATTCTTGAAGTATTTCTTGTTTCTCTTCTTGCAGATTATCATCATCTTACGTACTTCCACGTTGTGGATAATCGTCTTTCTGATAAGCATTTAGTGTACAGCTTAGCAGGTGTCTTCGAGATGGTATTTTCTCCTGCTTTCAATGTATAGATGTTTATATGGTCGTTGCATGTTGCTGTCCCATTCTTCATATCTATTCGTTGTATTCCCTGGTGTCATCTCTTGCTTGCTTTTTGATGGTCTTGCATATGTTTTGCGTTCTCTGTTCGTTGTTTATTGTCGTCATTTCCGCAATTTCTCGTCGTTTCGTCATCAGGACTTGTATTGTTGATGATATCCTCGATGTTTGTGGCTTGTTAATTGCATTAGCTACTCTTGACGCGCTTTGTTGGATCATGTCTGTGATGGTTTCGGTCATGGTGTCGATGTCGTCTAGTTCTTGTAGTGTCTCGAATCGGTTTCTCAATTCGAGTTGGAATATACTACACACACACACACACACATATATATATATATATATATATATATATATATATATTTGTTGTGTGTGTGTGTGTGTGTGTGTGTGTGTGTGTGTGTGTGTGTGTGTGTGTGTGTGTGTGTGTGTGTCTACATATATAGTGCATATGTACACACATACATGCAGTGCTGTAACAAGTACACCAGAAAAGTAACTAAGTAAAAGTAAAAGTAATCTCCCCAAAAACTACTTAAGTAAAAGTAAAAGTACCCCCGGAAAAAACTACTTAAGTAAAAGTACCGCTCCACAAAACTACTTAAGTAAAAGTACAAACGTATTCGGTCAGTGCCAATATATATATATATATATATATATATATATATATATATATATATATATATATATATATATAATACGATATACGATGATGATGACATATATAAACTTATATAAGATCTTCTGATGCCACCAGTTCAATTATGCTGTTGATGTTTGACTTATGTGATATATATATATATATATATATATATATATATATATATATATATATATAATTATAATTATCTTAGCTTAAGATAATGACTAAATTGAAGATGTTTTGATATTTAGATTTAGCGTTCATATTTACTACGATTCCATTCTGTATCTACTGCTAACGGTATTTAAAAGAAGACCAATGCAGCCATTGCACCACAAACCTCGTAGGTACAGGAAGGTACTGCGTGTCGACCGCGCAGTCTATGCGATGTTCAGAAAACATGTTACACACTGTTGAATGTTGAAGTAAATAAAATAAAATTGTATAGTTTTGAAATAAATTATGCACCAACAGACCACGATGTATGGAGATGAGCGATAATATGAGATCTAGAATAATAACCTGGCTCTCAGTCGCTGAACGCGCATAAAGATTCAAAACTAAAACAAATACGCTCATTATTGGCACAACTTCCTTCGTCTTTCGGTTATCGTTAAAATGCCGATTTATAACGCGCACTGACCACGCCAAACCGACTACGACTCTCCATTTTATAGGCGGTTGATGAATTCATAAGTTTATGCATCAGTAGCATGTTTTGCGTGGCGAAGTGTTACGCCTAATATTTGCGACGCAATTCATCATGACATTTCAGCATAGCATTATACTGATCTTTTCTACTGAGATGCAACCTATTTATCCGATTTATAAACAAGAAGTGTCAATGAATCTCGATTGCAATTTTCAAGCCATTGACTCGCGGCATGGTCGATGCGCCGGTCCTACGTAAAACACCGATGTGCGAAGCCAGGACTGGCAGCAGGGAAATGCTACTGATCATTGATGTCTGCACAAAACAAACAATGCCTTGCTCCACATTTACTCTTTAATTGACCTTAAATCAAACAGACTCTTCATGGGTTTTAACACACGCTGGGATGTCTCGGAAACTAAGCGCCAGTTATAATAGATCAGCGTGAAAACGATTGATGCCATGATGTCGGCCCGACCGCAAAGCAAACAACGACTACACAATCAGGGTTCAATGGTAATTTTAAAATTGGTGGTAGACTATAGTAACGCAAAATTTAGAAGTAAAAAAGTAAGAAAGTAAACAAAAAAGTACTTCGTTACAAGTAAAAGTAATTCCAAAAAAATGTACTTCGTTACAAGTAGATTTCAAAATAAACTACTTAAGTAATGTAACGAAGTAAATGTACTTCGTTACATCCCACCACTGCATACATGTACACGCAAACTAAATATTGCATATAGAGAAACATAAGGACATAATGCATGCATACATATGTACGCATATTCGTATTGGTACATACATACACATGTATACGCGTGCATACATACGTTAACACATACGTGCATTCATACATCATATTCTTCGAAAGCCGTCGTTGCTGACCATGATTTCATGGGTTGCGCATGGTGATTAGTCTAATATTGACTGTTGAGGATTTGATCGCATATGCAATCAAAGAAGAGATTATATGTGAACGTAAGTGACATGGCTTTGATATTACTGTAGACATTATTTAGATCGTCCATGTCTCCATGCGCCTGAATCTCGTCTACTTTGTGACTGAGCCAGACATTTTGCACTTCACGAAACGTCTGCTGTACAGTACGCCTAGTCCTATTGAGAGCATATGTCTAGCGGATAATCTGTTATTGCTGTAGAGCCGCTGAATGCGATGTTTCTCATTCAGCAATGGTCGGATCTTTCTTGGTTAATTGATTTGTACATTCTCATCGTCAAACCAGTCCTAGTGTTTATGAGAAAGTGAATCCTAGGGATTATGAGACCGTTGAAAATACAAAATCTTTTGAGGGAGGAATACTCATTCGTCCATTACGTCACAGCGCCATAATCCTCATATTCAAACATCATCAACGGAAATATACGAAGGCGACGCGTTGGAATAGATTGGCGTTCACTACATTTCCTCTACAGTTCTTTTGATGAAATTAGAAACGCAAAACTGATCGATGGGCAAGAGAGTAATATAACTACTGAACGTGATTAAGGAGAAAGACTACGGAAGTTGGACACTCGGGGTGAACGACCTGGAGCATAAATCGTTAAAAGAACGTGACACATACATGACTGAATATCCACACACAGTTACGTTTTGACTGTCGCTTAGTCGAAGCCAACCACGGGCCGAAACTTACACTGGACCCGTAAGACATCATGACTATGCACAAGCTACCACCGCACATTGACAGCACAAGACTAATAATCTTGCAGTCGGCAGAGTATACATTGATAATAGCAATTTGCACTTTGAAAAGGATGTCGACCTAAATGTCAACTTTTGTAACGTTATAACAAAGCCTTTTCGCTATTACACTGATTCAGAATTCAATTATAATACAGGTAAGCTTAATGGATCATCTGTCATTCATTGCAGTACCAATACTGCGTGCTGGTTACAAACTGTTTGCACTGTCAGTGGTGCAGTTGAACGCCGTGTGGCTGATGTTGGTTTTGTATTGTTGTGTTACAGATAGTGCGTATACGAAATGCTCCTACATTCAGAGGAGTACATTTAGTATTTTTATTTCTATCAAAATGTGTGATTAGTCATTCAGATGGCTGCACAAAACCATTGCTGCTTCTTGCCAATGTGACATTATCCGTCTAACGTGAACGTTGGCGACCACGGTCCTCTGTGCATCCAACACCTGCACGCTTCGTCACAGGCACATCGCCGTATGACTTGACGGTGAAAGAAATTAGGTTGAACGGAATAAGAATATGACGTCGTGACTTGCGAGTGAATTTGTTTTAAGTTAAGAAGAGTTGCGTCGCGTAGGCCTCACTCTCTCTCTCTCTCTCTCTCTCTCTCTTTCTCTTTCTCTCGCAATTCCTTCCTGGTCGAGTGGCAAGAAAAGGTTAAGACGCCTACATAATTGGTTGGGTTCAGTGGATGACAATGACGTATTCAGTGTATTACATGTCTCAACTGCACTTTGTTGATCTAACCACTCTGCCCGTTGAATCAGCTGTCCACCGAGCTCATACTTAACATGCTGGCGTAAACAAGTCCTAGTCAGTTCCTCAATGGCTTCAAAACTGTGGCTACCCTCACCTGTTTAGCCCGCCAGTCGACACGAATGACCGGGGCGGGGTCTTTGCTGCATGCTAACAGTTAATTGGAGGTGAATCTGAGTGGAGATTCAAAGTTGACTGAACTACGCATACAGGGCGTGACTGTACAGCAATATATGAACTATCTCCCCATGCACACACCAAATACTCCATGCGTGTATAAGTAACTACGTAAGCATGCCCGCACGGTCACGTTAATCGATCCATCCATGCATGCATATGTTTTTACTCTCAACAGCCATGGGTACGAACCACGCACGTCATGGTATTGCCATAGCATCATCAGTCATGTCAAAAGGGTATCCTAAAAATGCCATTGATGGAAAACCAGATGGTCTATTCAGGCACGGAAGTTGTACCCAAACAGCTAAAGAATACGCACCATCATGGAAGGTTTATTTCCCAAAGCTACTTTTGGTGCGCGAAGTTGTAATAACTAATCGCGCTGATTGCTGTGGTAAGTACACGATACGTTATATAGCTACACTTGTTATGTGTCCTTAGGTTACATTAATTAATTAATTAATTAATTACAAGTAGATTTGTTATCCTACGGCTTCTCTTGTAATGCGAATCATTCCGTGAAGTACTTGAACGCAACTCTAACCTCTACTGTGTCATCTATGAAACATGTTACACTACAACTATACCTATGGTTTTGCATCATTAGTAGTACCCATAGAGCGTTACCATCAGCCCCACCTGCGTACCATCCTTGCCATTGGAGTGACTTCGCCACCAACATCGAGGTTCTTGAATGAAATGGCTAAGGTTACCAGCAACGAAGCCATGCTGCTCAAAATACAGTTTCGCTGGGCAGGACATGTCTCCAGGATGGAAGACCATCTCCTACCAAAGATCATGCTATATGGAGAACTAGCCATTGGCCATCGTGACAGAGGAGTACTCCTGAAAAGACACAAATACACTTTGAAAAGGCCCCTCGCCACTTGTAACATAGATGGTCGACAGTGGGCAACACAAACAACCAATCTCATAAATTGGCGACCACTTCATTTGATACCACACAAAGGGTTAACATGAACGACAAAAGCAGAAGGCGGAACAACCAGGAACATTCTGAAACCAACACTGAACAGATCGTGACGTGCAGCCGCTGTGAAAAGATTTGCCTATCTCCGATAGGTTTCATCAACAATTAGCGTAGCTGCACCAGACGAGGAGTACCTCTCTCACGAATCTTCGTTCTCGAAGCAGAGCTATGATGATGATTGCTAAAAAGTATTTTGTTTTGGCATTCAATTTCACGTAGTGATGTGTATGTCAAATAATAAATGTATCCTTGTTCCGTTAGGTGATCGCCTGAGACATTTCAAAATTGAAGTTGAGTCACCAATGGCATTTTCTCAGAGTAACATAATTGATAAGGCATATACGGGAATGTCTCAGGGCTGTGGATCGAAAACCAACGACATGAGCACTGGCGAGACCGCGTTATTCACTTGTCATCCCTGGGCCGAGGGTCA
>JAODUO010001719.1:30000-72172 GCA_025642075.2 Ridgeia piscesae
TTACATTTTTATCCCCTGTGTGGGATATTTTACTTCCCGTGGCATAGACATCAGATAAAAGAGACCACCGCTCCCTGTTTCCCTTTACGGGTATGACATGACAAGTTGTGGGACAGGGAAAATATATGGCACAAGTGGAATTAACGTAAAGCCAGTATAGTGTTTATGTGGGTCATGTGTGGACACGGCACACGATTTATATATATATATATATATATATATATATATATATATATATATATATATATTTATATATATATATATATATCATATATCTACGTGTTTGACTGGCGTCTACCACTTGGAGTGTAGTTTGTGTGTAATGAGTATACACTGGTCGATTATATATATATATATATATATATATATATATATAATATATATATATATATAGTATATATATATATATTTATATATACAATATATATATATATAAATAGATATATGTATATATGTATATATATATATATATGTATATATATATATATACGACGAGACCACGACCACGGGTAGACGCCAGTCAAACACGTATATATAGATATATGTATATATATATATATATATATATATATATATATATATTTTTTATGTCTCTGTTTTAATTTATGGTAAAACGGTACCTGGAACCCTGGATAGGGTGGGGTATCCATGGGCGAGTCACCAACTAAACTAGCCTTTATTCCTCAACATGTACCCAAAACTAGTGTAACAAACAATGATGGTCTTGTTGACTTGATTAGATACCTTTTATTTACTGATAAGTTTACCAAGCCATATTCACATAAACATCTTTTAGTTCATCTGTTAACAACTGCACTATAATATATTACGCGTCTCTTTATTTTAACTGATATACACTGAGTTTTATATATTATATCATGCCACTGTATGTGTTGTTGCTATTTATCTTATTTTATTAGGTTTTTATTCTTCACTGTGTGTCTTATATATGTGAATGTACATATGAATATGTATTTAATTTTTTCTTCTCCGGCAACGGAGGCTGAATAAATTAATATTATATATATATATATATATATATATATATATATATATACATATATACATATATACATATATACATATATGTCATGGCTATGACACAACTGTTACAATTGCCACACCTTTTTACAAATAAAATACTAAACTACTGATATGCCCTGTTACACATCACATACCTTAAATCAAATAAAACCAACCTCCACAAAATGTTCGCCAAAATGTAAATATTGCGTATCATGTGACCATCTACTTTAAATAACTGTTGCTATGCTACCCGTGAACAACACATCGTATTTATCCTTACCCTCTCATGTCGTGGTGAATAGTGTCATGCTCAATAAATTAAATTTGTTAAAGATATGTGGTAAATATGTTACCTCAAGAAAGGAATCATTATTAAATGACATGTAGAATATCCACAGTAAGCACTCCACTGCAGTTGAATGCTCTCAGTAATGACATGAACAGCTTACGTTGCCTGAGTGGCGCTAGTAGACAGTGGATGCACATGGTATCGTCAACGTTCCATGTGAACTGGCTACTAAAATGATAGTCATATATTCTGCAATACACTTCACCAAACAACCCTAAACCCGGCCAGAGATATATAAATGTTAAGCATTTTAGAAGACAATTACTTTAATATATCAGCCTTATTTCACACAGTAGGTTTGGTTTAGTTTAGTTTTTTTTGCAAGAAAGCTAGTTAAACTTACGCATGTTTGTTGTTGTTGCTATTGCTGTTATTTTTGTTGTTGCTTGTGTTGTTGTTGTTGTTGTTGTTGTTGTGTGTGTGTGTGTGTGTGTGTGTGTGTGTGTGTGTGTGTGTGTGTGTGTGTGTGTGTTTAAGCTCAAAAGACGGCATGTGAATAAGGAAACCTTTGGCTTATCGATATTATTTAACTAAAAGTATCATACACAACATTATAAACAATTTAAAAAAATAAAATACGACTAATAATGCTGCTAAATCAAATACGTGGTCTCTACAAATGCACAGGTAAACTACAAATTACATGAAATGTATTGCAATGCTTCCGATATAATAATAAATGAATAAACAAAATGTATGAATAAATCAATTATTCCATATTAAAATAATTTCACAAAATAATAAATGCGCATCTCATGAATAACCTGCCTTTGCCAGTTAGCTGTCAGTTTTATTTGCAAACATATTTACACTAATTACATTAACAAAATCATGACTTAATTTAGTCCAGGTATTTATTGTTGTCTGGGAGAAGGAGCAGTCTCTTGTATTCAACATACAATATGTCTTGACACACGGTGATCTCTTCCCATACCATCTTCTTCTAGTTTGAATTAAATGTTGCTGTCGATATCCTCACATTCATTCAATATCTTACAAACCTATATTTCGTCTCCTCTTAATATCACTGTCCCAATTGTTGTTAATCCACATTCTAATAGGCGTCTTTCGTAACAGCAATGTTTAAGTTTAGTAAGACGCTTAGTTGCCTTGCATGGCACTCTTTCTAGCTTGGCGATGTATTTCTTATGATATGACCTCCATGCTTGTAAGCAATACTCTTAATGTGGCAGAACTATTGCTTTGTATAACGGTCTTTTAAAAGTGTGCATAATATAGTATCGCCCATGAAATATTCTTTGTTCACGTTTCCATGTTCTATGTGGATGCATTTTATTTCCCAAAATTAAATAACATTTTCCATTTTCAGATAATTTGACCAACTTGGTTAGATCATCTAGTAAAAAAAATTATCTGCATTTGTGCTTTAACAGTTATGAAAATGTTTGTATTGTCTGCGAATTTAAATAGTCTACTTGAGAAATTATCATCCAAATCATTCATAAATATCAAAAATAATGTAGGCCCCAACACCGGCCGATGTGGCACTCCACTCATAACTGGTTTCCAGTTTGATATCTCCACTTCTACTATTACTCTCTGTCTTCTGTTTGTCAACCACGTTTGTATCCAACTGATAATACTTTCCCCCATAACATAAGCTTTTTGTTTAATGAGCATTCTTTGATGTGGTACTTTATCAAATGCTTTCTGTAAATCTAAGTAAACTACATCCTATGGTGAACCATCATCTACCCACTTTGTAATATCTTCTAAACAACATAAGAGATTTGTTGGACAAGACCTAACTTTAGGTAAGCCAGTTATTATTTTACATTTAACATAACATTCTCCCAAGTGGTCTTTAATACATGTTTCTAATAATTTCAATACATCTGATGTTAAGATCACCTGTCTATAATAATGTCTTACTCCTCGGTCCCTTTTCAAGTAATGGTGTAATATCTGCTTCTTTCCTTTCTGATGGAACGATTTCCACATTAAATGGCACATAAAAGAATGTAACAAGTGTGTGTGTGTACGTGTGTATGTGTTTGTGTGTGGGTATATATCTGCTTGTGCGTTAATTGATATCGTAATACACCACAAAACGTGTATATATATTACGGGGTGTTAAATTACAACGCAAAATACTATTATATATATATATATATATATATATATATATATATATATATATATATATATATATATATATATATAATATATTTTTGTAATTTAACACCCCGTAATGTGACATTCCATTTCCATCAGGTCATTACCTCCGAGGTTTCGCTATCACGATTGGTCCACACAATGGAACGTTTAAGAAGTGTGGATCGGATAGCAATATCATGTTAGAAGAGGACACGCAATCATTCCGGTGTGAACCAAAGGCTATAGGAACTTCAATAACGATCAAATTGCCAGGCGGATTTAAAACTCTCGAAATATGTGAAGTACAAATTTTAGGAAAAGGTAGTGTTATGTATGTGATGATTTATATTGCAACTAATATAAAATGAACACACAATTCCTCTCGTGCTACATACATACAGATATACATACATGAGATCAGAGAAGGATTTTTTTCAAACAAACTATTAACATATAACCCAAGATCAGATGACAATGATATTTACACATCCTACGAGTTTAATACATTTGCGATGAATGTCATGTAGGTGCCTTGGTTGAATTAATGTTATGTTCGGCACATGAACAATATGTTCGCTACAATGTTATGGTAATCGCTAAACATATTATTTGATGACAAGGCCTTTGCTTTTTTATGCCTCTTTGTTAAAACCGGGAATGTAATAATCGACCGATAATTTAGATGTCATACGGATGGGGATTGTGGACCTGCATGACACGATAAGAGAAGGATGACAGCGTTTGAATATTATCTTTCGACGAAAATTAACGTGTGTGTGTGTGTGTGTGCGTGTGTGCGTGCGTGCGTGTGCGTGCGTGCGTGTGTGTGTGTGTGTGTGTGTGTGTCGGTGCACGCTTTAGTAAATGGTAAATACACAGATGCACGTAGAGACATAACATGAATGTGTTTCACGTACACAGTACTTACTGCCTGCAAGTCACGTCCTTGTGCACATGGCGGGGTTTGTACAGTAACTGCAATCGAAGGATACACGTGTGGCTGCACAGATAACTATGTAGGAAGAAATTGTCAACGTGAGTTTTCATTTTATCATGCGGAATACATAAAGTCGCCACACCTATTTAATAAGAGAGACAAACCATGTGGTTAAAATAGCCATAATGAAAAAGTATAGTGGCCACAATGCGTGATCGTGTTCAATGTCGCTAAGTACTGGTATCACTAAAACATGAAACAAAATGCGTCCGTACCCAAAATGTAACGTGATGAAAAGTAGGCAAAATCTTTGCTCCGCACAGCGTTAAACAATGAGTCTCGGCCCTGCGTATTTTGCTTAATATAAGCAATAAGCCATTTGTCGTGTTATTCTATACGTACCGCGTGGCGTCCAAAACTGTGTTCCCTACGGACAAATATAGGAACTAGTTGTAGATGTAATTAATGGTTTTATTTAAATGGCATTTGAATGCAATAGTTTCGGTTGTTCCCTACTCTGCTTCAGTACGGTTGTTTAACAAGCTTCCTTTTGAATGTTACGACATTCTGAAGTCGACGCGTCCGACCGATGCAAGGTGATCCGTACGGACACCGGGAACGACTTTCATGAATGTTTATGAGGACCGAGTAGTTTCGCCTTTCGCCTTATAAATGTTTTCATAAATGGTTGTATTTTCGTATTTACTATTATTCTTTTCATTACATAAATACATAAACGTTGTAAGACAATAATTGTAATAACAATAAAGAGATATTGAGTATACTTTCGTTAAATATACCTTCTAAAACTGTATATTTAGTATAAAACAACTGTTGTAGTAAAACAAATAGTTAACAAATGAGTTTAATAAAATGTGTATAGTCTGTGTCATACATTGTCCAATATATGTCCAGGAATGTTAACATGTATTATTGTATGTAAACTTTGATGACATGTTTTCAGAGCTGCGTTAACGATATTTATCGTTGCAGAAGTTTTACTATTGCACAGTGCATTCCATGTCATTGCTGTAGATACAGTGAACGATTGCGCTCCCCACACATGTTTAAATATGTTAGTAACAGCGTCTTTGAAGACCCCATATTTTCGCGGAGTGGGTCGTAAGATTTCACAAGTACCTAGTCGTAACGTTGTGGACTATCTTGTATTAAAACCTGAAGACTTAGCCAAACAATATGTGAATAATGGCATTGCATAGACATGCGTAGTAATTCTATTGACATGTTGATTTCCAGAAAGCAATTTCTGTCACTCAATGCCATGCAAAAACGGAGGGTATTGCATAAACTCAGCAAGTGGATTCAAGTGCAGTTGTAATAGTAATTACACTGGAAACTATTGCGAACGTGAGTATAATTGTTATTATGTAATGTTTAATATATTATATATATAATATATATATATATATATATATATATATATATATATATATATATATATATATATAATTAAGTGTGTGCGCGCGCGCGTGTGTGTGACAATTTATAGGTTGGCTATTGAACACATATAACTGCCAAATTGACTAATAGGAGAGACAATAACAATCAAAATTACAAAATAACAACCGAACTACTTATGCCGCATAATGTCAAAATAGGACAATTAGTTAGAAGAGGCGATGTCGTACGAACACACATTGATTACCACAATTACAAAACAACAAACATGCTTCATAGGCCACATAACATACAAATAGGACATTCAGAAAACACCAGATCACACAAATGTTGACAACGTCCAATCTTTTCCTGTTGAACATGTGTCTGTCATATAATGTGCTTTTTTGAATGTCATCATAGTGCAAATAAATATGAAGCAATTTCATTTCCCTGTTACTGATTTTACAGAACGGCATTTCTGCACGTCAACGCCTTGTGAACATGGAGGTTTTTGCAGTAATACCGCAAGAGGATACACATGCAGCTGCAAGAATACTTATATCGGGACCAACTGCGATAGTAGTGTGCCTTGCTAGTATATATATATATATATATATATATATATATATATATATATATATATATATATATATATATATATACACACACACGTTTAATATATTATCATAACCTCCAATAAATATAAGTTCAGTACTGGTGGATTAAGATGCAGCTGTAAGAATGATTACATTGTAAACTATTGCAAATGTGAGTACTATTTTTATTAAATAATTGATCACAAGTGTAAATGTAAGTGTAAGTGTATAATAAATCGACAGCGAATAATAATTATATTATTGGATAAAAGAAACCAAAACAACTATGACGGCATATTATGTAGAAGAGTTGTATTTAAAAAAATCGTTGCTTGCATGATGTATGAACACATTTCAATAGAGTTAATATGGTTGAATGTTAAGACAAACAAAGACGTCATCCATAGGACAGACAAATAAAACAGAAACATGATTACACAAAATGCAATACAACAACTATGCTTCGTAGGCCATGAAATAATGTGATTTGTAGTTGGACGAGGAAATGTCGAAGGAAAGTACATATAAATACAAATATAGAATACTTCAACATTTGTTTCCTTTTGAACATGTGTCAACCAGGGAATATCCTTTTCTCGAATTTCATAACATATCAAAACTAATAGTAATAGTAGTAGTAGTAGTAAGTAGGGAGTGGTAGTGGTAGTGGTAGTGGTAGTGGTAGTGGTAGTGGTAGTGGTAGTGGTAGTGGTAGTGGTAGGGAGTAGTAGTAGTAGTAGTAGTAGTAGTGAAAATTTCTGAATTCATAACTATAATAAGTAATAGTAAGAGTAAGTAAGTAGTAAGTAGTAGTAGTAGTAGTAGTAGTAGTAGTAGTAGTAGTAGTAGTAGTAGTAGTAGTAGTAGTAGAAGTAGTAGTAGTAGTAGTAGGAGTAGTAGTAGTAGTAGTAGGTAAGAGTAGATAAGTAAGAGTAATAAATAATAATAATAATAGTATATAATATATATATCTGGGAATATATAATTGAAATGGTACAATAGTAAAACATGCAAAGTATATTTGTTAAAAATAGATTGAAATAATATATAATTTAAGACATTAGCATAATGTAAATTACAATGTAGATAATATACAATATGTTTATATAAAACTAATTTAAATAATTTAAGCCATTAAAATACATTTTACGTGATTATTTGACTAAACTTATAAAAAAATTATTTAAAACATTAAATAAATATATATACAAATATAATTAAGGCATTACAATATTTACACTTATCCATATCAGCATGCACGTAAGTTTGTTAAGAGTCACGGTGAGTTATTTTGATTGGGCAGACACCAGTTAATGAAATAGTTTTTGGTTCTGTTGGTTTTCACTCTGGGTAAAGAATCTCGAGTACGACATCGTGTATTATGCGTTGTAGCCCTAGCTTTTGGTAGTAATTTATGCAGTTTGTTCTGCAGCTGTTCGATTTGTGTGTCAAGTACTCTAATTTCCTTATTAATGATTTTACAGAACGTGATTTCTGCAAGTCAACGCCATGTCTTAATGGAGGTGTTTGCGGTAATACCGGCAGAGGATACACGTGCGCCTGCAAAACAAATTATATTGGACACAACTGCGACAGTGAGTAATGAAGCCATATACTTTATAAATATAATTTCATAATTTCCTTCACAATCAGCATGCATAATGGTAACATGAATGGCGCTAAATTAAAACGGAAGCAAAAATATATTTGAATTGCATTGTTTATGTGTATTTTAATAATGTATACAAATTGAGTGAAAGGGAAAACAATTAAGCTGTCCTTAAATAAAACAAAATACAAAACATTATCAACATTATAAAATAATAACCACGGTTAAGATATCATATAAATAATAATAATTAATAATATATATACACAAACATATATATATATATATAATATATATATATATATATATATATATATATTATATGTGTGTATGTGTGTTGTATATATTATATATATATATATATATATATTATAGTAGTTAGGTGTTGAAGGATGTTTGTGTATAGTATATAATATATATGATAATATTGTAATGAATCTTTTAATTTAAACTGTATCAGCCATGTAATTTAATACAACAATATATATATATATAATACTATTTTATATATATATATATATATATATATATATATATATATATATATATATATATATATTATAGCAGGAATAAGGAAATGTTGAAGGAAAACATGTTTAATACCGGTATTAAAAACAGCATAACAATATTGTATAATATTGTCAAGAAATCTTTTAATTTAAACTGTATCAGCCATGAAATTAATGAGGGCCGGCAACGGCGGCGATCTGCAGAAAGCGCGGTAAACGTTGGATAGCACGACATGTGAACATTCTAATTACTTGATTGAGTTGGCTTTGTGAGCGTGGGAACAATGATATGAGCCGGCTCATAAATATGTTTTCGAATTTATTGTCATCAGTGGAGACTTGATTCGTGATTTGCTTTGTTTAGAGTACACCTACGGATGCGTGTTTCCCTTCATCTATCGCTATAAAACGTATTACACATGTACATCAGAAGAATCAAGTAAACCGTGGTGCTCAACAACCCTAAACTACGACCAGGACGAAATGTGGACTTACTGTGGTAAGTGCTCTTTGTGACCTTGCCGATATTGTCAGCTCGAAATACTGCCCAACGGAAATATTAATGAGTCTTTAAATTAAATAAACGAGAAACGTTACTATAATGCAACTGATGGGTAATATATATATATATATATATATATATATATATATATATATATATATATATATATATATATAAAATATATATAATGTATCAGAACAAATATGTCTAGGTGAAGTTCTCGTAACAAAAAAATGTTGCTCCATCATAAAATAAGTTCACAAGATACAGTAGCCATATTCAAAATCACACGGTTTATTGCAAATAGTTCCCGTTAAACAAATATGTAATCACTACAAATCGCACTGATAAGAGAACATGACTATTGTTAGTACACTTTGAAACATGATAACACTGTGTAAGTATAGACCTATGTATAATATCGTTCAAAGAGATGTGTCGCAACATTTGAAATTACCTATATTGAAGCCATATATGTTTCTTGATTAACACGTGGGGGGCTCCGATTGTAATATAATTATATTTATAATATGTGTTGTTGTTTTAATATTATCTTAACTTTAGGTGACGGTTTTAATATATGCACATAACGAATACGCGTCATAAAAATCATTATTCCTGAAAAAAGTTATATTGTTATTCCTACTTCGCAAATAGTAATATATGTTGTGTATAGTCTCCACCGTACAATATAAATTAATGTGTTCATGTTGCTTAGCAAAATTCCTTTAACTAGTAAACAACATGGCTGTTTGGTCCTACGGTTTTCGTCGTAACGTGTGTTGAAATTGAGGTTTAAAATGTATTTTTTATGAAAAAAGTTGTAAAAATGTAAAATGTATGTCGCGTGTAATTACGATTATATCGTAAGCAAACCGCGACTTGTTGATTTACTGATGAACGCGATATCGATATGTGTCGGTGCATTTTACAGAATATGATTTCTGCAAGTCGGCGCCATGCCAAAACAGGGGGTACTGCACAAGCTCCGCTGATGGATTCCATTGCAGCTGTACGAATGGCTACACTGGTGTCTATTGCGAATGTGAGTATTGTTGTTGGTATGTATATATTTAAATATATGCTCACAAATACAATGTTTCTACTAAAATCAGTGTGACCAAAGGTTATCTTACTTGCATACTCATCCCTATTTACATGGGGTCGGCCTAATCCTCCTCCTATACTCCGCGCGATCCAGAGTCATATCCCAGAGTCCCCTACCTCCCTCATGTCCTCCCTGATTTGCTGTTTCCACGTCTTCCTTGGACATCCCCGCCGTCTGATTCCTGGTGGCACCAAGGTCGTAATTCTGCGGGTGACGTTGTCTCGTATTCGTAGCTTCATAGGCCAAATCACATTCGAACAGGACATACAGTTGGAAGATCTCAATGGAAAAATACATTGATTACCAAAATTACATAGATCAAGTTTCATAGATCATATAACATTCAACTAGGACATGTGGTTAGACAAGGAGATGTCGGAGGAGAAACCATTCAGACAATACCAGAGAACACAAATGTAGATACCGCCAAATATGGAAGGGAATCTGCGTTTCTGAATGTCATAATAAAAATATACAAGTAGTAAGTATTCTTATATTCCGCTGTCACAGATCATACAGGCCGAGATGTCTGCCAATCAAAGCCATGTAAACAAGGTGTTTGCAGCAATACTACTAACACAGCAAGAGGATACACATGCGTCTGCAACAGATATTATACGGGGGACAACTGCGATAGTGAGTATGATTGCTAGTCACAAATGTGCATAACAAAGTGTGCCAAATATAGGCTTATAGAAAACGAAAAACTCCAGTTGGACAGCACATGTTGACATTATCATGCATTGACAGCGTTGCCTTCGTGAATGTGGAGCTGAACTAACAATTATGTGACCCGCACCATAAATGTTTCAGTTCCTTATATTATGTTACGTTTCTCGCAATCCTGTGATATCATGTTTGTTTATATTACCCGCAAATATCTTCAAATACAAATAATTGAAGTATGTACAGGTGTAATTATATATTGCATCCATATATACACTCACATACCGGACATGACATATTTACTGGACAAACACACACACACGCACGCACGCGCGCGCACGCACGCACGCACGCACGCACACACACCACACACACACACACACACACACACACACACATTCACATGAATAGATGTCCAAAGGTTTAAGGAAATGTTATATGACTATAAACTATATCGGCAATGTATCCAAACCAAACCAAAGTCGCATCCTTACTACACTTGTTATGCCAAATACAGAAATATGTAAAACAAATTAAAACAAATCGCATAAGAAAACTCATTATGCTAATCAACCAAACACTTTCAAGAATGACTAAAAAACATGAAACTTACAAAAAAACTATGATTGGAAAAAATAGCGATACATTTTGCATTCCTTTACACTTCAAAAGTATTAATGATATGTTTACAAATCCTAATCCAATTTATAATGCATTCTGTAACTTTTGTTTTACAAATATCGGCCCTAAATACGCAAATTCGATACCTCGATTAAAAAAAACAATGTTTAACTTATGTTCAAAATTGTCCTAAACTAAATTCAAATAGTCTATTTATGAATCTGATGAAAACAAGATCCAACAATATTAATGTCCCTTCCATCCAAGAAAACGTTCTGGTTATGATAATTTGAGTCAGCTTGATGTAAAGATATTAGGGGATCAAATGGCTTTACCTTTGGCTATATTAATAAACAAGTCAATAGTTGAGGGAAAAGTTCCACAATAATTGGAAATTGCGAACATTGTACCTGTTTTATGTCAATCAATATTACCTACAATTTAAAAATAATATTGGAAAAAATTGTGTACACAAGGACTTATATAATTTAAAAACAAAATACTGAAAAACACTCAACAATAAATGCGTGCTTACTTGTGATATTGGAAAAAGATTCGGGTTTTAGTGGTTTCTTGGATCTAAGTAAAGCTTTTGATACCATTGATCACCAAATATTATTACATAAACTTAATTACTATGGAATAAGAGGTACTCCACTCAGATGGTTTAAGAGTTATCAAATCGGAGACAATATGTTAAATATAATAATACTCTCGATGCAACAGGATATCATATATGGGGTTCCACAGGGGTCCATATTCGGTCCACTCTTGTTTGTGTGTGTATATATATATATATAAATGACGTTCCTTTTTGTGTAAATAAATGCAAAACCATATTATTTGCTGACGACACTACTATACACACGGTGGGAGAACAAATAAATAACATGTATGATATATGAATAAAGGAATTAACATATTAGCTGACTGGTTTTCTGCAAATAAGCTATCCCTTAATGTTTACAAGTCTAAATACATGTTATTCTGTAGATCCCTTTCCCCGCAGTATGAAGAATTTCCTATAACAATGTCTAACATGGTAATATAGCGTGTACAATGTGTAACCGTATTGGTCTTCTTAAATATGAAAGACTTGACTGGCAAGAACACATAAATTCATGCAAAAATAAACGAACCAGTGCTCGATATGCAATCAATAGAGTTAATAACTTTCTTCTGTTTCAGCCCTTAAACAATGTATTAAACTCTAGTTTATCCCTACTTGACATACGAAATAATTGTGTGGGGATCCACGTATCAATCCCATTTTACAAATGTATTCATTATACAAAAGAAAATCATTCGTTCCATGCTGAACAGATATTACACGGAACACTCCCACGCCATTTTTATATGCCTCCTCTTATTAAAATTGCATGCTATATATGTATATATATATATATATATTAATTCTTATATATATATATATATATATATATATATATATAAAATATATATTTTATATATATATATATAAAACGAACTTGGACTTGGAAAATGTATGAATAATTTTTGTAATGGGAGTCTACCACATTTGTTATGCGATAGGTTCACATTTGTTCACAATATACACATCTATCTAACCAGACAAATATCACAAATACGCCCTTTCATTAGTTCTACTACCAGATCCTCAAACAGTTTGCTATATAAAGGTCCGGTGCAATTCCAACATGCATTCAGCAGTCGCATAGCCTAAAACGTTTTGTGTTATCATTTAACTATATTGTGGTAAGAGGGTATGAAGATCTGGCTCAAATTTTATTTCATTTGAAGCACATATAGCCTATCCATACTTACTTTAAATCACACATATTATGAAATATTTATTTCCATGTGTAACTGGTTCAGATTGGAATTGCGGTTGGTGTAACCTTACGTCTGCACTGCTTTTAATGAGTCAACCTATTAGTTTACATTACTGTTGTGGTATCAAAACGGGTCTAAATTTGAAATGTAATTCTTATTCAACACGTTAAATTACTATTGTATAGTTTATACAATTATTGCTGGGTCAACAGCGGCCAGTTTTGTCTTTTGAAGCTTTCAACATATTGTATTATCCTCATATTATATTGCTGGCTACAACCTTCATTGGCTCCGTTGTCAACCTGGAATAGTTTACTATATAATTTATTTGCTGATTTTGTTCATTTATATGATATATGCGATTCCGAAAATAAATTACTGAATTACACTCACACACATACACACACACATATATTATATATATATATATATATATATATATATATATATATATATATATATATATATATATATATATATAACATTTACTCGCAGTTGAATTGTTATTAAATATGCGCTCTGCTTAGTCGACTGTTATGATAAACTCTACAATAAGAAACATTGACAGCCATGATACCGGTAATTGGTGTATTGTTAATATTCATGACATAATGTGTTTTATGAATGCGTTTATCAACGTCAGTGTGGAATAAGTCGTAACATGCTTTGTTTAGAGTACATCTACCGGTGCGTGATTCCCTTCATGTACCACTTTAAGTTGCATTACACGTGTACGTCAGATGGAAGGGGTAAACCGTGGTGCGCCACAACTCTAAACTACGACCAGGACGAGATGTGGACTTATTGTGGTTAGTTTTCTTCGTTACCTTGCAATATTGCCATTTGAAAATACTACCTAACGGAAATATTATATATTGTGTTGGCGTCTCCAATTTAATGAAACGTGGACATATGCAACGTGTAGGTAGGACGCCCAAACTTATAGGTAGGACCCGAAAATAGGAATATTGACAAATTCATATTGCAAGCCGTTCTTACCGACCAAAACGGTTGCAGCAATCTACATAAATGCATGTGTTTTTATTTCAACGTTGTTCTCAACTAATGATTTGACACATATAAAGAAAAAACTAGTTGTGCTACTGTTTTTATATGCATGCAAGAAACTAGACTGTGAGGTTGTAATGAGTACAGGAAAATACGCGAACAAAACAGAAGCAATATTCTCAGTTGGTAGAAATTGCAAAACGTATATACAATATATGTTTTCAGATTTCATATTCAATATATCATTTGAATTAACCAGATACTACTCATATCGAAACTGTTTAGAAAGAATTGCACATCGATCTATTACATTTAATTAATGTTAAAATAGTTATCAATACTTTATATGTATATGTTTATTTTATAACTGACTAAATTGTGTAGACGTGTAACCACGGCCATAACCACCGTGAATTTATGGAATAGTTTTCTGCGACTGACTGTTTTTTTAAGATTTGTTACTGACCACAAGAAAATGTTCGCTATTTAAGACATTTACTAAGCCATCTTGTATTGCTTTGTACGTGACGATGTATTTGACATACCGATTTACAAAAAGCCTGTAACTATACTAAAAACGATCCAAGATGGTCACTGACCAGATCTTAAAGAAATACTTTAGAACCTCCATTTATTATGTTAAATGTTCAGTTCAAAGTCTATAGAATATACTGAAGGTCAGGCAATGATCAACGTTAACTCGCGCTAAACATCTAAACGAAACTTCTATGAAATTATGGGTTAGTTTATTTATGTAAATAAATGAATAATCTTAATATATTTGACATATTTGTTTATGAGAAAAGAGTGTTCAGTCATAATTTTAATTATTTGAAACACACACACATACACACATATATATATTTATGTGTGTGTGTTTCAAGTATATATATATATGTGTGTGTGTGTGTGTGTGTGTGTGTGTGTGTGTGTGTGTGTGTGTGTGTGTGTGTGTGTGTGTGTGTGTGTGTGTGTGTGTGTGTGTGTGTGTGTGTGTGTGTGTGTGTGTGTGTGTGTGTGTGTGTGTGTGTGTGTGTGTGTGTGTGTGTGTGTGTGTGTGTGTGTGTGTGTGTGTGTGTGTGTGTGTGTGTGTGTGTGTGTGTGTGTGTGTGTGTGTGTGTGTGTGTGTGTGTGTGTGTGTGTGTGTGTGTGTGTGTGTGTGTGTGTGTGTGTGTGTGTGTGTGTGTGTGTGTGTGTGTGTGTGTGTGTGTGTGTGTGTGTGTGTGTGTGTGTGTGTGTGTGTGTGTGTGTGTGTGTGTGTGTGTGTGTGTGTGTGTGTGTGTGTGTGTGTGTGTGTGTGTGTGTGTGTGTGTGTGTGTGTGTGTGTGTGTGTGTGTGTGTGTGTGTGTGTGTGTGTGTGTGTGTGTGTGTGTGTGTGTGTGTGTGTGTGTGTGTGTGTGTGTGTGTGTGTGTGTGTGTGTGTGTGTGTGTGTGTGTGTGTGTGTGTGTGTGTGTGTGTGTGTGTGTGTGTGTGTGTGTGTGTGTGTGTGTGTGTGTGTGTGTGTGTGTGTGTGTGTGTGTGTGTGTGTGTGTGTGTGTGTGTGTGTGTGTGTGTGTGTGTGTGTGTGTGTGTGTGTGTGTGTGTGTGTGTGTGTGTGTGTGTGTGTGTGTGTGTGTGTGTGTGTGTGTGTGTGTGTGTGTGTGTGTGTGTGTGTGTGTGTGTGTGTGTGTGTGTGTGTGTGTGTGTGTGTGTGTGTGTGTGTGTGTGTGTGTGTGTGTGTGTGTGTGTGTTGTGTGTGTGTGTGTGTGTGTGGTGTGTGTGTGTGTGCAGGTGTGTCTGTTTCGCATCTGAAATTATACTAAAAGTGCGCTCTGCTTAGTGGCAACAGGAAGTCTAATAAATACAACAATAATAATTGATTTTGATAACTGTTTGTTAACTCGTGATACAACATTCAACTGAATATATATATATATATATATATATATGTTGTGGTTTGTTTAGATCACACCTATCTGGGAAATGCTGGTGGGCAACCTTGCTATTTTCCCTTCATCCTTAACGGTAACAAGTTTAACAAATGTACAACCACGAACAGAAAGAAGCCATGGTGCTCCACAACCGCAAACTACGATAGAGACAAGAAATGGGGTTTCTGTGATGGCAAGTTATCTTGATTATCTTGGCGGTATTGTACGTTTGAAATACTACCCAACGAAATTAATATGTTGACAAATGTATCATCGCGGATGCCATGAATATTGCGAATGTGTGCAGTAAAATGGGGCAATACTATAATGTATGTGTCGAAATATTGAAAGTGCGGTGCGAATCGGCCGAATACTTGTTATGAAATGCACATACTTTAAAAAACACTCATGTAAATACAGAAATGCACGTGAATGAATGAGTGACAAACATATGGCATACGCGTTTTAATATACAAATAAAATACGCGTTCTAATAGAATGTGGCATTGCCAACTTCACTTTTTGAATTAAATAAGTGAAGTAGTCATTTGACAATGCTAATAATTATACAGTGCCAAATAGCGAGTATATCGTGTCATCAATGTGTGTTGAGTCGTGTTGCGTTTTGTTTTGCTTAGATTACACAAACGGTGGGAATAGCGACGCCGCAGCTTGCGTGTTCCCCTTTATCTACGAGGGTAAGATGTATCACCAGTGTATACGAACAGCAGAAGGGTTTTGGTGCTCAACAACAAGAAACTACGACCGTGACGAGCGATGGGGTTATTGTATACGCACGGGTTAGTTGCCTTGGCTATTTTGCAGGAATTACAATTTCGAAATACTAACCGACGATAATATGTATTAAAGTGCGACTGTAATGTGACGTAGCACGGGTATATTGCAACGTGTTTGGTACAAACGCTACTATTGGGACTCGAAATAGGGATGGTGAGTTATGTAATGGAAATGCGAGCAGTTCTTACGGCTCAATACAGGTACAATAGGCAACGCAAGGTTTGAAGTCAATGTCTGCCTTGTGTGTGTGTTTGTGTGTGTGTGCGTGCGCGCGTGTGTGTGTGTGTCGCGTGCGCGTGCGTGCTTGCATGAGTGCGTGTGTTTGTGTACCAATGACATCATCACGTTTTGAATGCCACATAACTTACCGAGGTTAATAACTTTATATAGCCAAGTGGCAGGCATATTGTGCCATCCACGGAATTAACCAATCCTTTTTATTGAAAACAGAAACTGCCAAT
Organism: Ridgeia piscesae; assembly: GCA_025642075.2. Lineage (NCBI taxonomy): Eukaryota > Metazoa > Annelida > Polychaeta > Sabellida > Siboglinidae > Ridgeia > Ridgeia piscesae. Next base: position 47,433 of record JAODUO010001719.1, read on the forward strand.
ATACTCTATTTTGCCAAGACAATCAACTAGTTAACGCATCCAGAAACGTGCCATGATAGTCATTGTACACAATATATATATATATATATATATATATATATATATATATATATATATATATATATATATAGTAGATGTTCCCGTCAGGTGATTCTACGAAAATGATCGGCGTATTGCCACGACATAATGTCAGTGTACAAATATGATGTAATCTCGTTTAAAATTACACATCGTACTTCTAAGAGAACATTACTAGCTTGAATATTGGTGTTGTCGCTTTTCAGCGAGTCCCCTATTTATCATATAATAAATACATATAATTAAATAATACTATATATATATATATATATATATATATATATATATATATATATATATATATATATATATATATATATATATAGTGTGTGTGTGTGTGTGTGTGTGTGTGTGTGTGTGTGTGCTTGCGTGCGTGCGTGCGTCCAATAGCACTTGAAGTCTACTAGGACTAATGATGTCCTGATTGTAGTATTTGTCCTTTTACTAACACTACCTAGGCTCCCATGAATACTTAGTATATATTTATTTGTAGGGTAGTTTGAACACATGATGCTGAATGCCGGACGTCTTGCTCCGCGGTCAACTAGGTCGAGACTATTCTGCTTGGGTCGTGTCGTCTGTAAATAACTTGGCCCCGTCCGCTCAATGAAAAGCTAATAACGGCATTTATAGTTAGTGTTGTTTAGAAAATGCGTTCACACACGCGCACCCATACACACAAATACACTCACAGAAACACACACAATACATTTTTATGTTGTCTACATTCTAGTTAAGGAAAGATCCCACACACGTGCGCCCGCACATACAGAACAGTGCATACACAAAAACACATATAAACATATATAAAATTGTTGTTGTGTCAGTTTTGTTCAATAAATTTGCTGACCAAATCAATTATCGTATTCGATCATTCTAGTATTCGGTCTATATTACAGAGATAGCGACGGAATGTGTTTCTTATCTGATTGGACTAATTGTACTACTACCACATGACAACACCGCAATAATTTTACATAGCGTATATTTATTTTATCTCATAGTATGATTCATCATGACTTAATATCTGCTTTGTGGCCAATAGTATGTGCCAGGTATAATACTTTGTTGAAGTCACCAGAATTATAGCAAATGTTTCTTTTACTGAATTTACGAAACACTGATACGAGGTTGGTGTTTGTTCATAACGCATTTCGTTTGGTAACGCATTTTTGTGAAAAATATACAAAGGTATTTGTCTGCATCAATCCACTTCAACATAGTTCAGTCTTAAGTTACGGTACTGGTGACGACGTCACACACAGAAACACGTTGTCATGTACGTCGTTCCGTAAAACGAACGATGATTTTTTTAACTGATTCGTAGCCAACTCGGTGGAACCATTTCTGAAATATTTTTTTTTAAACGAAATAGTCCAATTTCTACGTTAGCTGCTATCTCTGTTCGCCTGAGTAGGTGTTGAGCATGCTATTGTGCATAGTCAAGATGTTGACGTTTCATGCTTAAACCTGACGACGATTTCATGCTTGGAATGTTGTATGCCCTCGGTGAATATGAGCATGGAATTCTGAACATGGAACTTCGAGTAACTTCAGTAAGGTTGACGGCGTTCTGATTTGAATTTGAAGAACGTTTGCGACTGCTGAGAAGTTCGCTATGGTGTTGATATATATATATATATTTTTTATATATATATATATATATATATATATATATATATATATATATATATATATATATATATATATATATATACAACACCACCATGCATTGCTGGCAGGTCGACGGCCCGGGTTCAATTCAGTCATGGTATATTTATTTGTTAAATCTGGCTCTCAACATTGGGTACTGTGTGTCCCTCGTGAATCGGAAATACACGGTAATATCAGACACGTCTCAATTTGGGACATAACAGAACCATGATGACGAGAAGCACCGTGGGACCTGGCAGTGAGTTCCCATATACCATGTCCTAGACCTAGGCAGGCTCAGTGCTGGGTCAGCATATAAAGCTGAAAGGTCGCTTTGGCCTTTGGCTTGGCGTAAATGTTCTGAAAAATACTTAGTTCGATGAAACCTCATAAGATCACAACCGTAATAGAACCCTGCCGAGTGCTGGAACCAACTATAATTAGAAGGCAGCGCACACGTGATTTAGACTACTGAAATATAAAACAATATTACATTATAAGAAGCGTCAAATGATGATAAAGTATCTGTTAGGGAAAGACCATTATTTATCGGTTTGCCAAGGCGGAACATATTGAAAAATGTTGTTCTAAAATTAAGCTTACCCGTCATCTAATCATACACTTGTATCATTTTGTACCCTCAATTCGTGCTAATGCAGTCGTGTGACATTTAATATTATGTTCAAAAGCATTCCAAGAAAGACTAATTAACGGAGTGGATTTAATTGATTGTATATAATGTTCACTTTCCCACACTATTAAAGACATATTAGTGATGCATTTCTTTTAGTTACCTATCCTCTTCATTCCCAATGGGATATAAGGCTACAAAGACAATGTTCCCTCACAGGGTCCTGCCCTTTGCTGCGGCATGAGCCTCGCCCCACGTTTATTATGACAACGTATGCTAAAATGCATTATTCCAAGAAACATTAAGGTGTTACTTAATCACATCTTAAACAGTGTCATCACTCATCTGTGTCACTCACGTCAACGCCATTGTGTCCAACAAGAGAACCGAACAGATATCACTTGCCAACATTTGATAAATTTCACTTCACATTTGCAAGCAACACAATACGGCACTTAGAATTTAGCGTAAGAACATTTACGAGTGCATTTGCTGGCAACGTGCAACGCGTAAACGATTGTGTAAGTACTCATAATGGCGGCACCTCCATGGTTACTCGTTCTTAATGTGTGACACACATCTTCTCACAGAAAGTGTTGCACGGGGTACCGTTGTACCAGCTGCATGGGTATGCTTTTGTGTAGTGGTGGTCAACTGGGACCTGATCAGATGTTGCAATTGGTCGGTGCTGTTCTCATGGGCTTTCTCGTAAGTCTCTCATGGTACTGGCTGAATATTTCACCTTCAAGAAACGGATAATGCTTAATGAAATACATGATACCCTCCACCAGAACAGCACATTAGCCAACATTTGTTAATTTCTCCTACATCTTCAAGTGACTCTATTTCAGCACAGCTGTTAACCATCCTGCTGTACAGCCATGCCGCATCGATCCATTTGACTTAAACACAGCTTGCGGTACCTTAGAACATGACCTTTCTCCGATGATTTCTTCAAGATTGGCAAATCAGCATGACAACTTCTGTGATCATATGTCACTTCCGCTTTTGCGAGGCATGTCTGTTGTGTCTAGAATGCGTCTAGTTCTTCAAACGGTGATACCTTACCTTTTGAACGTTCTTTGAGTTGTAATGCAAACATTTCTGGAGCTCAATATTGCCAATTTGTTCCACAGTTTCCAGTACCTTCTTGATGGTTGCAGTGGCTGCCTGTCCAGTGGCAATATTTAACATGCTGCTGATGTCTACCGCGAAAGGGTTGATCATGTTCTATTTAATGTATGCTATTGCTTGATTGATAATTTCTTGTGTTCCATCTTGGTTTGGGATGGTATTTGAAATGGAACGACACGTAACTTTATGTGAGGCCACTTGGTTTTTGTTTTACCACCATGGTTATTTCTGTAAGCTATCTCGCACTTTACTTACTGTTGTATGTCTGCCCAAGAACCGTATCAGAGGGGACACCGTTAGCCGTTCTTCGCTCTACGTGTTGACCTATCAAGAAATACTGATATATATATAGTGCTGTATTTTTCAAGTTGTTAATTTCCCTTAGGAAGTGTGGCAGCGAATGAATGTAGTTGTGGTGACCAGCAGCAAAAATAAACATGAGCTTGTTACTAGACTCAACCAAATTATTTCTACAATTGCCTGCACGGTGAAATGCAATGAAAATAAGACGAATGTAAATCATTTAGGTGTAGCTTCGCCATTTCTAAGACCAGTCTACTTGGATGCGACGGCTCCTGATGAGATTGGGGCTAATCTCCTCTTCTTGGCGTGTATTCCCTCACGGAAACCATTTCTGAATTCCCGGAAGACAATCTTAAAATGACGCGAGCGACCAACACCCTGTGTGCGTCGTCGCTCCGTCTGTTGAATTTTCTCATGCGAGCATTTGGGAAGCCACACACGTGTCTTTTTCTGGATATGGTGGGTGCGGCTGCCACAACGCCGACACAGCGTGGGCGTCTTGTTGTGGCGTTTTCCAAAACTGCATGTGTCTTTGTTTGACGAAATTGGAGAAGGAGGACATGGGTAGGCGATTCGTTGCATTCCTCATCTTAGACGACCATGTGATCATGTAGTTCAACATATGTGCGCTCCGACTAGTCAGTTCTTGGATCAGCATCTACGTTATCGTTATCTGCGTAGTGTACTACGTAGCACACTTGAACCGGCGAGTAGGACACACTCCAAGCAGAGCTATTAGATAGGAGTTGGGGCACTCCATCCGATTGGACAAACCGCACACAGATATCGCTCAATCTCGTATGCCTCGTCGCTTAGTACGGTATATGTTTTAAGTTTTGATATCATCCATGTGAATACGTTGCGTATTGATAATCTCCAGCGCGGATGTATTAGCTCTGGTACTTGTAAAGCGCCACATCCATTTTGTTATGCTTCAGTAGTAAAATGCAATGGCAAGTTCTGCTCATTTTTGTTTACACCGACATATCACAGCATTCAACCATATCGGAGGTTGCGGGTGAAAGGAAAGAAGGATGATTTCATTGCGCGGTTGATTGGTTTTGACTTTTGTTTTGACAGTTGTAGTTGGTTCAGGTTCGGGCTCGGGCTCGGGCTCGGGCTCGGCCAAGTACTGAGAATACAATAGGTGTTCTTAATTTTGAAACCTTTGATTTAATAGAATAGTATAATCAAACAAGATGTTGACACATATTATAGTCGCCTAACCCCAGTGAGTGAATATCAGCCTGTGCCTACTCTACTGGTTACTATTAGTACAGTGAGTGAATATCAGCCTGTGCCTACTCTACTGGTTACTATTAGTACAGTGAGTAAATATTAGCCTGTGCCTACTCTACTGGTTACTATTAGTACAGTGAGTAAATATTAGCCTGTGCCTACTCTACTGGTTACTATTAGTACAGTGAGTAAATATTAGCCTGTGCCTACTCTACTGGTTACTATTAGTACAGTGAGTAAATATTAGCCTGTGCCTACTCTACTGGTTACTATTAGTACAGTGAGTAAATATTAGCCTGTGCCTACTCTACTGGTTACTATTAGTACAGTGAGTAAATATTAGCCTGTGCCTACTCTACTGGTTACTATTAGTACAGTGAGTAAATATTAGCCTTGCCTACTCTACTGGTTACTATTAGTACAGTGAGTAAATATTAGCCTGTGCCTACTCTACTGGTTACTATTAGTACAGTGAGTAAATATTAGCCTGTGCCTACTCTACTGGTTACTATTAGTACAGTGAGTAAATATTAGCCTGTGCCTACTCTACTGGTTACTATTAGTACAGTGAGTAAATATTAGCCTGTGCCTACTCTACTGGTTACTATTAGTACAGTGAGTAAATATTAGCCTGTGCCTACTCTACTGGTTACTATTAGTAAATTCTATATTACCTATGCATATGTTATTTGTTTTTATCAGCATTCCTCTACGATACTATTAAATGAAAATATACCTGATGTTAGGTTAAATGCCCATGCCATGCTAGTCTAATGTATATGTAATACTAGATTACTCGGATTAAATTTCAAGTTTTATTTGTTAAACAAATTGGACATGAAATACAAAATGACATGATCAGAAATTATTGCACTAACTTACATATTTTATGCCACTGCCAATACCTCATTTTGGTTACTTTTATTCCTTCTAAGTGTAACTATTTTACAGCCTTTACTTTGTGTAACTCTACTCGACCCTATGTGTTAGTGTGAAGTATGACAATGAATTTATTTTACCCGTAGGCTATACTTATTGTATGAAGGCAGTTGCGATTATGCATATCATACGTAACAGTGCATCAAGATGAACAGCATAACACAATCTTATCATACCAAAACATCATTTCTTCTGAGGAAAGAATCAATCTTAGAAAAACATAATGCAGTCAACGAAAAATGTGTAAGCATGCAAGAGGAACATACAAGTTATATATATTTACGTTCTCCCACTCTCTCATTTGTTTTTTTCTGATGCCAAAGGTGCACTAGTGTTGATGGCAGTTTGTACCAATGCGTCGTGGATAGAGCCCAGGGTTCCTTTTTGATTGTCGGTTTAAGTGAGGATGAAACGGCAAACTTAGTTGGTGTCTGTTCAATAAAAATAATTAACAAACTTACGTGCATGTTGATGTGGATATGTGTAAACTATTGTAATGCCTTAATTTATGTTTTAGATCTCTTTATTGTAATGTTTTAAACAATTTATAATTGTTTAGTAAGGTTAGTCAAATAATAAAAACAAAATAGTTTTGATGTCTTAAATTATTTTAATTAGTTTTATAGATACATATTGCATATTCTGTACATTATAATTTATGTTTATGCTAATGTCTTAAGTTATATATTATTTCAATATATTTTTAACAAATATACTTTGCATGTTTTATGTACCCATTTCAATCTTTATGATTGCCCAGATTGAAATTAAACTATTATGTTGGTTATTAGCTGTCTTGACAAGCAAAATGACGTTGGTGTTAAGGTTGCTTCCGGTTTCACTTTTCTCAATGTTGAAAACCTTGGGAGCAAAACTAGAGTTGGCTGTTGAGACCCTTCTTTCCAGCTTCAGTGTGATCACTCAGCCAAAGTACGTGTCTTTTTTAGATGTTTATCATATGATGAACTTAGAAATATTGTTACATCATCAGTGTAACTGATTATGCTACAAATACAATGCATTTTTCATGTAGGAAACCTTCATATACAGGAGTCTTCGTTACAATCAAGAGTGGCAATGCTCTGTACATATCATATAGCCCCTGATCCTGATCTTGATCTTTAAGCAGTATAAGAAATTACGATTATTTTAATTTTATAATATACTTAGCATGGTAACATTAAATATAGGAAATTGCTACCGCTAGTGGAAACACATGCAGCTGCAAATATCATTATACTGGGAACATCTACGAGAGTGGTTATTATTGCTAGTATGTATAGTGTTTAAATAAGTCTCGCACATATTAAAGTGAGGTTGACTAGTGGTTAAACTTGCAGGAGCTAAAACAAATTGATGTAGTTGGATTGAGTACTATTATAAATAAGATATAAATGAGTTTCATATATCGCCGTGTCAAACCGGAGGATATTGCAGAACTCTCACAAGAGGATATTTTTGGTTCTGCAAGAAAGAGTATTTTTGGAAAACCTGTGGTAGTGAGTAGTATAGCTATTATGTATAATATGTGTAGCCACGGTCTACCCACGGTGTAGCCAAGGTCTAGACACGGTGTAGCCACGGTTTAGCCACGGTGTAGTCATGGTCTAGACACGGTGTAGTCATGGTCTAGACACGGTGTAGCCACGGTCTACCCACGGTGTAGCCATTGTCTAGACACGGTGTAGCCACGGTTTAGCCACGGTGTAGTCATGGTCTAGACACGGTGTAGTCATGGTCTACACACGGTGTAGCCACGGTCTACCCACGGTGTAGCCATGGTCTAGACACGGTGTAGCCACGGTTTAGCCACGGTGCAGTCATGGTCTAGACACGGTGTAGTCATGGTCTAGACACGGTGTAGCCACGGTCTACCCACGGTGTAGCCACGGTCTAGACACGGTGTAGCCATGGTCTAGACACGGTGTAGCCACGGTGTAGCCATGGTGTAGCCACGGTGTAGCCATGGTCTAGACACGGTGGAGCCATGGTGTAGACACGGTGTAGCCATGGTCTAGACACGGTGTAGCCATGGTCTAGGCACGGTGTAGCCATGGTCTACCCACGGTGTAGCCACGGTCTACCCACGGTGTAGCCACGGTCTACCCACGGTGTAGCCTCGGTCTACCCACGGTGTAGCCACGGTCTACCCATGGTGTAGCCATGGTCTACCCACGGTGTAGCCTTGGTCTACCTACGGTGTAGCCACGGTCTACCCACGGTGTAGCCACGGCCTACACACGGTGTAGCCACGGTCTACTCACGGTGTAAGCTACACGGTGTAGCCACGGTCTACCCACGGTGTAGCCACGGTCTACCCACGGTGTAGCCACGGTCTACCCACGGTCTATCCACGGTGTAGCCACGTTCTACCCACGGTGTAGCCACGGTCTACCCATAGTGTAGCCATGGTCTACCCACAGTGTAGCCACGGTCTATCCACGGTGTAGCCACGGTCTACCCACGGTGTAGCCACGGTCTACACACGTGTAGCCACGGTCTACCCACGGTGTAGCCACGGTCTACCCACGGTGTAGCCACGGTCTACCACGGTGTAGCCACGGTCTACACACGGTGTAGCCACGGTCTACACACGGTGTAGCCACGGTCTACACACGGTGTAGCCACGGTCTACCCACAGTGTAGCCACGGTCTACCCACGGTGTAGCCACGGTCTACCCACGGTGTAGCCACGGTCTACACACGGTGTAGACCACGGTCTACCACGGTGTAGCCTGGTCTACCACGGTGTAGCCACGGTCTACCCACGGTGTAGCCACGGTCTACACACGGTGTAGCCACGGTCTACTCGTAGCACACGGTGTAGCCACGGTCTACCACGGTCTACCCACGGTGTAGCCACGTCTACCCACGGATCCAGGTGTAGACGTTCACACGGTGTAGCCATACTGTACAGGTCTCCTGGACCACCACAGTGTAGCCACGGTCTACCCGGTGGCCACGGTTTTTAGCAGTACCATGGTCTGTTAGCCCCCACGGTGTAGACCCCGGTCGTTACCACGTGTGGTTAAAGGAGCCACGGTTACTACACTACCACGGTGTGAGGACCGATGGTCTACACACGTGTCAGTTGTAGCCACGAGTCTACACACGGTGTAGCCACGGTCTACCCACGGTGTAGCCACGGTCTACCCACGGTCACCATGGTGTAGAGTCACGGTGTCCCAACGGTCTACCACGGTGAGCCCTGTCTACCACGGGATAGCCATGAGGTACGGTTTGTCAAGGTTTACCAATGACCTGTCAAGGATCATCCTGGACCACCCTGGAATAGTCACGGACAAGTCCCGGTGGCCGACAGGTTTTTTGATGCAGTACCAAATTTGTTAGTCACCCATGGTTTGGTGGACACATGGATGTTAACTGTTAAGCCAGTTTACTAACTTTAAATGTGTTTGATGACCTGAAATGGACTACAAACACAGTGTCATTTAGACTCACTTTTGAGGCATAACTGACAATATTTGAATGAGACGAACACCGAAACGATTGTTTTCTACGCCCCTTACACCAAAGTCCCACCTGGAATTACGGGAGTCGACATGTGTGGATGTCGCATAACGCCTCAACCGACCGTAAGAGACATCGGCATTTTTCTCGACAGCGGGATGGACATGACGATCCAAGTTACGCGTACAGGCAGCCTACTTCCAACTGCTTAACATCGCCAAGATACGCAACTGCCTGACCATTGCTGCATGCAAAACTATCGTTCACGGTCTAGTGACATCGAAGCTAGACTACGGTAATGCTGTGTTATTTGGCATAAATGGGCGATTGCTGCAGAAACTACAGCGAGTTTAGAACTCGGCGGCGCGTGTGATTACGCAACAACGACGCCGTGATCACCTCCACATCACGCCTGTGTTAATAGCGCTTCACTGGCTGCCCGTTCCATGGCGCATAACCTATAAGATACTGGTTGTGACCTTCCGAGCGATGCACAACATGGCGCCGGAATACGATGACTTGATCGTGGAATAAAGGCCGAGTCGCCACCTTCGCTCAGCCGGAAGCCATCTCTTGAGAGTGCCACGCCACAATCTAGAACATTATGGCCGGCGTGGCTTTTCTGTGACGGCGCCGCGCCTGTGGAACGACCTGCCAGACAGTCTGTGTCATATAGACTCATTTGAACTTTTTAAGTCGAATTTATAGACAAATCTTTTTAAGGCCGCATTTATAAATTACTTGTAGGTTTTTGTCACAATTAATTTATTTTAACCGTAATTATAGTTTCCCAAACTATTTTAGTGTATTTATTAATATCTTATTAATATATATATATTTTTTTTTATTAATGATTTATTTTATATATTTATTTATTGCTGATAAGTTTAGCTTATACATTATGAGTTTTAGAAACTATATTTAATTATTTATTTATTATCATTTAAACAACTTGACTTTTTAATTGATTAGTCATATTTTATACATTTATATGTTACAAATGTTGTATGTCCGCGCCTCTCAGCAGAAGGGCATTTCCATGTGACTCGCGTTACATATTTTGACCATTCCATGAACACTATTTTGACATATCTCTTAAAATAATATATTTAAAAAGTTCGACTTATGCATAGAGGAACTTAATGGTATAAGGTATTAAATGATATAAACAAATGAAAATGTGATTACACAGTATGATTTTTATTTGTATCTAATCATAGCGTGACTCGTGTTACAGCAAATGGAAAGCACAAAAAAGTTACTTGACAAATAACAAGTTTCTCCTTAAAGTATAACTGATAGCAAACAATGAATACCCTTGTGTGAAACACAAATAAATAGGGTTTCAAAAAATGTCATTAATGATTTGAAATTTTGTTAATAACATACAAATATATTTGATAATAAGTGTCACTCGCATTACTGTGACTTGCGTTACATGAAATCCATTATCACAGATAAGTCATTATGCATATTTTATCTTGAGCAAAATGAATTATTCAGTCTGTAATTTAGATAACACACAATATTACTTTTAAAAACATACATAAACCTTCTAAAATAGTGTATAATTGTATAGGAAATAATGTACACTTGAACATGGTGTTTTAAATCCAGAAATATAGTATTGTTTTAAAAGAAATACATCAGGTGATTGTTTTTCATAAAAGGTGTCGTTACAATTATTTTGCAAGACCATTTTCATGCAAGTTTTATTATAAAAACCAACTAAACATATTGTTATCTCTAGCATAAAACAATGTGATTGCTTCAATGTGGACCACAGGAATAGAACCTTTGTGTTCATCTGGTTTTGTCATAGATAATATTGGTGATGCCCAATTTGAACTGTGCTGTTCAGTTTTTGCATTACAGTTTTCGTCCCATTCAGAGTTGGTGGGAGTGACTGATCTAAAATCGTCTTTGCTTTTGTTGTTGCCTTTGCCAACTGGCTTTGTTATTTACTCTTCCCTTCTTCAGGGCTCGGCATTTGGCTACACAATTCCTCACACTCTCTTGCCTCTTTTTCTTCATATTCTTTTGTTTAGACAAAGACAGGTTCTGTTCCCTTGCCTTCTTTGCATCATGGATCTTTGTACTCATTTCATTCTGCTGTTGACAGTAATCTTTATATTTACTTTGAGTACAGAGCTTCAGATGTCTCTTTCACTGTCTTTCAGCGACTTTGAATGTTGTGAAAAAATCTAAAGTTCGTTCCAGCGAATATGTCAAATGTTTATGAATAAACATACAAGACATAATTCTGAATGTTATTTTATTTAAGAGCAACAATAAATATCTTCAACTTCTTACAAAAAAACATTATCACTGCCAATTTAACATCTTTCACTAATTCCTGCTGATATGTTAACCTACCTGGTGTACAGGTATGTAATTAATCTTACTCAATAATTCCTACACTGACTGAGCACTATCTAGCAAAGCAAAACTAAATATTTTAATATGTAAAATCTGAATGGAAATGAAACATGTACACATTTATCTGAATAGTAGACAATCTTGTATGCATGAATCTGGCATGCATTCAGCCCATTTCCATGTGTGGGGATAATGTACACAGCTAACTAGTCAATTTGAAGCCTTTTGTTTTTAATTAATTTCTTTTTCTATGGAAAATAAGTATGATCTATTGTTTATTATTATTCAATATAATGTTTGAAAATAATGTTTTGTCACTTGTGATAGATGAAATCAGATTCAAATTATTTTTTATAATATTTATTAACAAACAGGAAATTTGGAGGCTTATGGGATATATTAGTAAACAAATTTATTTTGGTGGTAGAATTATCATCAATGAAAACATTCATACTGTCATCTATAATATTATGTTTTTGCAACACATTGTTATGTCTTAGAAAGGGAGACAAATCTAACAAATGCATTGTGACTCGCGTTACAATACCTTATTTTTCGGGATTCGCGTTACACGTGACTCGCGTTACACATATTCAGTGTGCAATATCACAGTATAGATTCACTATATATGGATATAGTTTGTGTCATTTACTAAAGTGTTAAAATAAGGAGGAGATTTATAATGGGCAGTCTTAGACTACCAAAGGCTGCTGTATAAAGTTACAAATCTATAATTTTGTGACTCGCGTTACGCAAAAATTACCACCTCAGTGTAGAAGCATCTCTTAAACAATACAGAACAGACTCAGAAATATTATTGTCATCATACATGAGTCTAAGGCTTTAAAAAATAACAACAACTGAGCAAACCATGAGAGTATCAGAAAACAGGGGTATAATGGGCTATTAATTATTTACATTTCAGATGAGTGAAATGTTGTCACTTCAGTGCTAATGGTTTGATGTAGCATTTTCACATAAAGTATTGTACAATAATTGAAAATTGTTTCTTTCCTGTAACTTTAAGTTATGTCCTATCAAAAACATGTAATGTGCCATTGAAATTCAATGAATAAAATTTCAGACCATTTTCTACGGCGCTTTACAAATAAAAATTATTATTATTACACTTGTATTATAAAAATCTACGGTTTTGGAAGATCTTTTTTACTCCTTCATTTTTTTACCCGTCCACCACCCGTCCACCCATATTTCTACCCATCCACAACGACTTTTACCCGTCCAAATGATCGGTGGACAGGACTCTGCATACAACTATGGGTGAGTCTGACATCCCATATATCTAAGATCATGGAATCTATCATAAGAGATGAGATCATCAGACATCTCCAAAACAAATTATTTAATTAAATTATTACATGTCTTTTGGAAAGGTCGTTCACGTTTAACCAACCTTCTAGTTTACCTAGAGAAAGTAGCAATATATATTGATCAAGGATTACCAGTGGACTCCATTTATTTGGACTTTAGTAAAGCTTTTGATCGAGTCCCTCACGCCAGGCTAGAAAGGAAACTGAAGGCACATGGCATAGGACGAGTTGTAAGTGAATGGATACCTAAATGGCTGGCACTGGCAGACGGAGTACGACGTGTTGTTATTAATGGGCAGAATCCTGAATGGTCACCAGTAAGGAGTGGAGTCCCACAGGGCTCTGTTTTTGGTCCAGTGTTGTTTGTAATATACATAAATGATCTAGATGAGGGTGAGAGAAATCATATTCATAAATTTGCTGATGATGCTAAGCTTTTTCAATCAAGAATTAACATATGAGGATGCGGAAAAATTACAAAAGGATCTGAGTTCCCTAAATGAGTGGAGCACTGAATGGTCAATGTTGTTCAATGCTGAAAAATGCAAACTATGGATACAAATGACTATTTTATGGGAAATGAATGCATTGAAACAACACACTAGGGAGAGAGACTTAGGAGTCATCATCACAGAAACACTGGATGTAACAAAACAATGTGTCAGGGCAGCTATTAAGGCAAATGCAATGCTAGGTATGATAAATAGAGCCTTTAAATATAAAACCAAGGAGGTCATTTAAAAACTATATAAATCCTTAGTGAGACCCGACCTGGATTATTGTATTCAGGCATGGCGCCCATTTAAACAGAAAGACATATATTTTTTAGAATTTATACAACAAAGGATGAGCAGGATTATTCCTGAATTAAGCCATTTAGACTATCCAAGTCGATTAAGAATATTAAAAATAACTTTTGAAACAAGAACATTGAGATCCGATTTATTGGAAGTTTTTAAAAATAATAAATGGATTGGATAGTATTTTACCTGTCGACTTCTTTATTATGGAAAATGAGCATGGCAAAACAAGAGGGCACCCTTACATAATAAGCAAATTACACTCTAGGCTTAATATACGAAAGTACTCTTTCACTTAAAGGATAGTAAACGATTGGAATAGACTTCCTAGAAGTGCTGTTATGTCTGCAAGCGTCAAGCAATTTAAGGGTCACATTGGATGATTGACAAGTATCTGCGAAATAGGGCGGATGATTACACGAGTCAGCGATTGGCTCCCTTCCTCAGCAACTCCTCAAGAATAATGTAGTAGACAAGTCAAGTAGAAGAGGATTCAAGGCAAATTCACCCTAATCCCATATTCCCAAGCACAAACACCCTTATTCCACTTGCAGATAACACGAAGCCACCCATCCTGAAACCGACTATCCATACTAGTGCGTGATGCCCCAATAGAGGTTTTGCACTAGGAGTCAGACCACATTTGGATTTTTCATAGGCGACCATTATAATGTTTCCTTCATTTCCTACTAATCTTGATGAGCTCTGTTATTGGCAATTTCACAGCATATTTACCCTCCATAGACAGAAGTTCTGTGAAACAATTGTGAACTTCTCGTACCTCAGGCTCCCACAAACTTCTTTCAAACCTTAGGCTTACACCCCTCCATTTCTGCTTGAACCACCCAGGATTTCCCCTGATTACATCACCAAGCAAAATGACAACTGTATTAATATGCAGATAATCCAGAAATGCACCGACTGACAGCTGTCATAATTTGACAGCTCTGATGCCACGCTGCACAAAAAACATCATTTCTAATCACTCCACACTACATATGTGCTCACAGAAATTCAGACAACCTGCATAATGCTGCTTTTATAGGGTACTCTTTGGTCGCTCTGGTAATGGCGGACGAGCACCTTATTGGGGTCTTACATCACTATAACGAATCAGGACACTGAAATCACAAACACATAATATTATCGCCCACATACCTTTCCACAAGTTCAGCTTTGCTTCCGTACTGTCTAGCATTTATGCGTATTAATCCCCGTTTTAGTTGAGAAATTGACTTCTCCCAAAAATTCTTGGTTGCCATGATTTTGCAGAGAATTGTTTTATAAAATTGTACGTTGAACACACATGGCTAGACTGGCAGTGACTAACGAAAACTGGTACTGCTTCCAGTGTCAACTACCCATGTTCACCGACTCGTTCTTTTCATCTGCTGAATCTCCTCTAGCAGATGTTACGAATGAAGAAGGGATATCTACATCGGAGGTAATTGATATATTCAATGAACTTCGTTCAGTGAGAAAGAAATGCCCAAAGAACATTATGGTATCACACCTTAATATCAACAGTCTGCGAAACAAATTTTACGAATTGTCTGATTTGTTTTCAAGTATGCTTGTGGACATCTTATTTATAACTGAGACTAAACTAGATCCTTCTTTCAGTATTGCTCAGTTTGACGTACCTAACTACAGGTCTTTTAGAAAAGACCGGACTGGTCGAGGTGGGGGCATTCTGATATATGTCAGATCTGACTTACCAACACGTCAGCGCCCCGACCTTGAGTTACAGCATGTAGAAAGCATTACAATTGAAACAACGGTTTGTGGCCGCAAATGGGCGATTGTCTGCGTCTATCGCGGCCACTTTCGATGCCTAATGCTAGTTTTATTGACGATTTTACCACGTGTATTGATAAAGTTCATGTTCATTTCGACAATATAATTGTCATTGGAGATTTGAACTATGACCTGGTGAAACCTGACAAAACCCAACCTTTGCATACAGTATGTGACATTTTTGATTTTACAAATCTTATCAAAACTCCAACATGTTTCATGAAAGACGCACCACCTTCAATGTTGGATGTTATCCTAACAAATAGACCGTCCCTTCTGTTTAACATCACAAATTCCACATGCGGCATTAGTGACTTGCACAATATGATTTCCTGTGTTATTAAAGGTGCGGCTCCTCCACCAAACAAACGAAAAATTAAGTGTCGCTCATACAAACATTTCGATGAGAGGGTCTTCAGTGAGGCAGTGGGTGTCATCCCTTTTGATGTTGCTTATGTTTTTGATGAAGTGGATGACATCTACTGGGCTCATGAAGTCCTCCTCACCGATGTTTTAAATGACCATGCCCCGATCAAAGAGAAAACTGTCAAAACAAGCAAACCCCAAACTTCGAAAAGCAGTCTTTAAAAAGTCAATGTTTTCAACAAATACAAAACATGGCGTACTCCAGCCAACTGGGAAGCTTACCGTATGCAAAGAAATCTCTGTACAAAACTAAAACTACAGTCAATAAGACATTATTTTTCCGAGAGGTGTGCCGGTGGACCCAAGTCTAAAGACTTCTGGCCCACCGTAAAACCATTTTTGTCAAACAAGGGGCTCTTAAAAGACCCTGTAATAATACTTTCAGAAAACGATAATATCATATCAAACCAAATCTCTGTTGCGAGTACCCTGAACGAGTTCTTTGTAAATGCCGACCAAGACTTATCATCTGTACCTATCCCGTATGACATATTAAACCACCCCAGCATCCAAAAAATTACAGACCACATCCCTGCTCCTACTGCTTTTGATTTTAGTCCCGTCACCTCTGAGATCATATATACTTTCATCACTAAATCTAACTCAAAAATAGCCACTGGGGTCGATGGCATCCCTGCAAAAATCATAAAATCTTGTAGTAAAACAATTTCGGAACCACTTGCAAAATTAATAAACCTCTCATTTGCGACCTCAGCCTTCCCAAACAGACTTAAAGAAGCGCAAGTCATCCCGGTGTATAAGAAAAAAGATCCTTTAGACAAGCAAAATTACAGACCGATTAGCATTCTCCCGTTCATCTCTAAGCTAT
The DNA here is from genome assembly GCA_025642075.2 of Ridgeia piscesae. NCBI lineage: Eukaryota > Metazoa > Annelida > Polychaeta > Sabellida > Siboglinidae > Ridgeia > Ridgeia piscesae. The sequence continues at coordinate 64,443 of JAODUO010001719.1, forward strand.
TTGAAAAGGCCATCAACTCCCAATTAAGCACTCATTTTGAGAATATGTTAAACCCTTTCCTCGGTGCTTTCAGGTCGGGCATGGGGTGTCAGTCCACTCTATTGAGACTAGTAGAGGAAGCAAGGCACTTGACAGCCATAAGTATGTCGCAGCCATTCTCATGGACTTGACAAAGGCCTTTGATTGCCTCCCTCACAGCCTGCTCTTAGGTAAACTCAATGCTTATGGCATTTCTGATAAATCATGCAGTTTAGTTAGTAATTATCTCAGCAACAGGAAACAGCGAGTGAAATTAGGACCTCACTACAGTGAGTGGGCTGACATCGTCAGAGGTGTACCCCAAGGCTCTATTCTTGGCCCTCTTCTTTTCAATGTTTTTATTAATGATATTTTTAACTTTTTGTATAAGTCCTCTCTCTACAATTATGCTGATGATAACACCCTGTCTTATGCTCACTCAAATTCTGACACTCTCATTCACACCTTGCAACAAGATTGTACTTCTACATTACAGTGGTTCAATATCAACCAGATGAAGGCTAACCATCCAAATTCCAAGCAATTAGCTTCGGCAAGAGGGGAACAAGGGACATAACAAATTTTACTTTTGAAAACACTACCATTCAAATTAGCTTTCTAGGTCGCGTAGGTCATGAGATATACGGTTATTAGTTTTGGCGGCCGCCATCTTTAAAAATGGCGGATGTTAATGTCGGAGAAGGTCAAAAGTAATACATATGAAATGGCTGACCCCGAATATCTAGGTTTCAATACAAAAAGGACTGATTTACTTGACGCAGTTACTAAGATATGAGAAAATAGGTTTACGGCGGCCATCTTAGAAAATGGCCGCCAATGCCTTTCCGGGCGAAATTGGAGATGGCCCTATATCAAAATATTTTTGTATTTATGTGTTCTACGTTTGTGCCCAATTTCACACTTGTATCATAAAACGCACAATTCATTCACATATCGGCTGGACTAAAGGGAAACTTGCAATTTTCAAATCATTCATAACATCAAACTTCAACTACTGTCCTTTAATCTGGCATTTTTATAGCCAATCTAGCACCAAAAAACTTGAAAAAATTCAGGAGAGAGCACTTCGATTTATTTACAATGATTATTCATCCACGCATCATGACCTTTTAAAGACCGCTAACACCGAACACCTCCACGTTAAAAAGGATAAAAGAAATGGCATGCGAAGTATTCAAAATTGTAAATAATATTGCTCCAACTTTTATTCAAAATCTCATAATGCTAAAATGTTCCCAGTATTCCATGCGAAAGGATAACACTGCAGTTGTCCCTAAGGAAAACACGTCTAAATATGGACTTAAATCATTTGTTCATGATGGGCCCCGGATCTGGAACAGCCTGCCAAATGAAATGCGAAAAATAGTAAACTACGGCGAGTTTCGCAGACTGATCCGGAATTGGGATGGCCCATCATGCAATTGTTCTATATGCAGGTAAACAGCTAACAGCTAACATGTTTGTCGCTATGCCAATATTATGAATATAGCTTTCATTGTATACATGCAATATGGATATGTGTAAAATATTGTAAAGCCTTAATTTAGTCGATTTATTTTAATGTTTTAAAGTATTTTTTTATTTAATAAGTTTAGTCAGATAATCACAGAAATATGTTTTAATGTCTTAAATTATTTTTATATATACATATCATATACTCTCTACATTTTAACTTATACGTATGCTAATGTCTTAAATTATATATTATTTTACTCTATTTTAACTAATATACTTTGCATGTTTTATGTACCATTTTCAATCGCTATGATTGCCCAAAGTGGAAAAAAAACAAGAAACATATTATTATTATACACGCATGTATTATTTATTTTGTACTCATTACACGTATTTTATATGTTTTATTGCTGTCATTTTAAATACCCTGTATGGTTTTTTATGTTTTATGTCTCGTTGCTTTACACTTGTTTGTCGGAAAATAGCTCAGATGAGCTAATGTTATCAATTCACATGTAAACCGACGTTAAATAAAGCTTCTTGTATCTTGTACCTTGTACCTTGTATCTTGTATCTTGTATATTGTATCTTGTATCTTGTATCTTGTATCTTGTATCTTGTATCTTGTATCTTGTGGCATTACAGCTGCACATGGCAGATCAACGAATGGACCGACTCTCCCTGGCGCTGCCTAGTGACTAGCGTCCTGGAAGTCGGGATCAATTCGCCAGGTGGCAGCAAAATTCGCTATAGGATATCTGTTGATGCGTGCAAGATCGATCCCACAAGATTAGCTATTTCATTTGTTTTAGCACAATAACAATCATCACGTCGCATTGTATGGAGACATCTCTATGACACGGCTGCGATATAACCTCACGAAAGTCATGCAAAGTGTTTGGAAGAAAATGGGAACTTGTCGAAAGATTTGTGAATGGGCGATAAATGCAGGAAGCATCGCTATGTCATTTGAGTATTATGACTGATGCAGGAATTGCCGCATACATTTACGTGTTGATGTAACATTTTGTAGGCTTACTGAGTTGCTTAGTGTCGCCAGCTATTGCAATTTCAAGAGTGAAAACCTGAGCTCTATAATAGCATAAGAATATGTGGAATATGTCACTGTTGTTGTTTCAGTCTGGCCTGTCCAGGTGTTGTTGTCAATCTGTCACTGTTGTTGTTGCAGTCTGCCCTATGCAGGTGTTGTTGTCAATCTGTCACTGTTGTTGTCAATCTGTCACTGTTGTTGTTGCAGTTTGCCCTATGCATGTGTTGTTGTCAATCTGTCACTGTTGTTGTTGCAGTCTGCCCTATGCATGTGTTGTTGTCAATCTGTCACTTTGTTGTTTCAGTCTGGTGGAGACTTGGAGAATGATGAGGTGATGGCGGACCAGTTAATGAGGCTCACGCGAGTGTCTCTCAAAGTCCTCCAGTCTTCAAACTCATCTGCCAACTTCCGAAGACTCTCAGGTCACTTCCAGGTTTTGGTTGTTTTAATAAAGTTCCTCCATGGATAGTTTATGTTAGAGGTTTATTCCGCAGACAGATCCATCCACTCAGTACTGACAACATTTTTGTTCGCCTGTACAGAATTAATATCCAATTTGGGTGAAAACTATTAGCTGGTATATCATATTGGTTTTGAACACGTCTAATCCAAATTTGCTGAATATTTAATTGCTAAGTAGTTCAGCTTAGCAAAACGTTGTCAAATAACCTTCACACTAAGTCTTCTATGAATGTTAGTTATTTCAGTTACTCTACATTTTGTGTTTTATTTTGTCCTGCTACATTAATGCAGTCGTTTATAATACAAGTAAGATATGTCAATATGCATTCTAGTTATTAGTTCATTTTTGTGCGAGTCAAATTTGTCCTTACACAATATGTCAGCTTCCTCCACCTCTCCATATAAACTTCTTTAATGTAATTTGATGATAAAATGGTGCAATATACTAAAGAATACAAACACCAGTTACATAGTGAACACCAATAATTGACAGTATATCTACCATTTTATTTCCACTATGTTAACACTGATAAAACTCAGTTTGGTATTACTTATGTGCATTTCACTGTTGATTAAATATCATAACCTGTGAATGAGCCCAAGTATAATTACATCAGTTGTTACATCAAAATGCATTTAATTTCATAGCTATTTACTTACGTAATCTAGTCAGATATCCTGTGTAAAGGGTGGATTCGGAGGGTAGATGCAACTGTGTGACACGATACCAACAGCCAGATATTACGCAGTTACGTAAAATTAGGATGTGTGGCCCCCTATTTAATAATAGCAATAATAACACTTATCTGATATGATTCCATCTCCAAGTAAAGTTAATCAATGCGCTCACAATGTCCCCTGCACGTACTGCTGTGGAGATTTGTATTGCTTCTCTTTTGTCCACGACAGTTATCTGGGATGACTTCCAGTATGTCATCACCGTCTCCAATCACCGTGTCTTTGTGTGCAAGAGGCGACCCGACCCTGTGGTGTAATGGAGTCATCATCTCACCTACCTGCCCAACCTTCTATCAGAATGGACTTGTCAAGGCAAATTATTCAAGACACTTTGTGTTTCTGTACATGACTTAATTTTGATTTTATATATATATATATATATATATATATATATATATAGTAGTCTTAATTGTGAGCTTATTAGTATTGCTGGATGATAAACATATTACGACTGCCAAAATCAATATGGTTTGTCACCAATCAATGTGCAGACATTGCAACAAATGTACATAAGTAAATTTTTAACATTATTTCTGTGAAGTTGGGTGTTCCTTTGTGTGGACACTGGGCAGTGACAGAGTGACCATTGTATTGGGCCACGTGACTGCTTTGGGAAACCCTGACTGGACCACTGTCATTCTTGTGTAGAAGATACACATGCATCAGTTTTTGATGACGTGGTCAACTCTACTGGCCAGTGTCTAATGCACCAGTGACTATTTCACTCGCAAGACTGAGTGAGTGAGGGACTGAGTGATGAGTCAATGGATGAGTGAATGAGTCAGTCGATGTGTGAATGATTGATTTGTTGATCAAGTTTGAGAGGGTGGGTACGTAAGGGATGGATTGAGTTCATCAACTTTCCAGGCGAGATTTAGATGACACAAAAGGGGGCATTCCACCCTCCCAGACTTGACACAAAAGGGGGCCCGCATTCCACCCTCCCAGACTTGACACAAAAGGGGGCATTCCACCCTCCCAGACTTGACACAAAAGGGGGCACTCCACCCTCCCAGACTTGACACAAAAGGGGGCATTCCACCCTCCCAGACTTGACACAAAAGCATTTTCTAAAGTTCCTGCAACACATGGGTTCAAGTGTGGTACTGTGTGTTAATAAATTAACCCATATACTCCCACTCTACAGGGCTGTCATAGCTGTATATTAACACAAGAACTCGTTAACACAGATTCAGGTCAATCATCATGGTGACAATTTATTGATGTCACAACGTCAATGTAGTCAACATGGTCGACAAGGTTTCACATACACTTCATGTAAGTTGCTACACAGAATTCGCAAGGTACTAATTATCACAAATATTTTCCATAATGAACACGTCTGTGCCTAGAGTCAGTGGCGATGTATTACTTTAGCATGTCACCTTACATAAAAGGGAGGGTGCCAGCCCTTCTGCCCAGAATTGGGAGACCAGTAATTCGTAACAGGAAGTCTGCTGTCTAGAAAGTTAAATATCAAAGAGTATTGTGGTTTACTCTGCTTGCCTTGCCTTGATGTTATTGCCAATCAACTTTGTTTTGAAATTGGATGTTTTGTTTACCATTTGAACATGTTGCAGGTGGAATCTTTCACACTGTGAATATTGTTCCGAGATTAATAAAGTAACTCAAGCCAATTTGGCAGGCAGTAAACGTTCAACATGCCTGTTGTAGTCATACAAACATAATACTAAATGAAAAGTAAAACCTGGGACCCTTTAATAAATCACAATCAACAAATGCATTGTTCTGCTGCATTGTTGATATGATTTGATGAAGACCTGATAATTTCCTTTCACAGTGCAATCTTGCTAAGACATCTTGAAGACTGAGCATAGTCAGGCAAAAGCTAAACTGCTAATCACAGAAATAGGTTACATACTTTTCACACAAATCTGTAATAAACGTGTGGCATTATGCCGTATGTGCATCATTGCCAATTACATGGCGTTACTTCTGTATATCATTTTAATACATTCTTTAAACCTCAAAAAGCAACATTCAAACCATTTCCCATTAGTAACAGTTAAAAAGTAAAGCATCCAATCCTCAGGGTTGCTCATAGTGGATCACTCTATTCCCTGACATACCTGTCAAACATGATCTCAGCTTCTCTGGAAGCATCCAACCATGCTGTAGTTAATGAACAAAGACTATTTGTACACAAACATCCACCACTGTTTATAGCCAAGTACTCGTTCATAACATAACTGAAGTGGAGCAATGAAGAATAAAAAACATACAGCACCAGGTTCTTTGGTAAATGTCTGGCATTATGCCCCATGTGGAATGTTGCCAATTACATAATGTTATTTCTGCTGTAAATAATGCTGTCATTAATGTACACTGATATCCACCACTGTTTGTAGCCAGATACTCATGAAGTGCTCCAATGCAGAGTGATAAAACTAGCCCAAGGCCTGAAATGACATCACACGGTTCTAACCTGGGTTCTCTTAAGTCGAGGCTGAAGTTCTAGCCACTGTGCCACGGCTCTACTGCTACTGCAGTAGTTGCTAACGTACATTAACAATAACATAGTTGGTGCCAGTTTGAATAAAGAGTGCATATATCTGCTAATTGATAACAGCTGTACATCTACGTGCTTAGTGCATTAGGAAGACAACACAATTATGTTCATGCAATTGCTTATCGCTGTGTGTTTGCAGTAATTCAATGTAGACCGGCCCAAATCCACATTGATATCAGCTACACTACACACTGTCTATTCAAAGCATTTAATCCTCCACAGTTCTACACCAAGTAGAAGAGCTGTGTCAAAACATGAATCAATTCAAAAACAATGCTACACTCAGCATGAATGTTGCTACAGGATTTGTTTAAAATCATAGTAGTACATCAAGTGTAAGATACCTTTCCGAATCCTTGCGATTCTCTAACAGAGCTTTCGGTGTCCTCTCGACACCTTCGTCAGCGTTCGACTGCTGATTACTCGATCGTCATGTGACTATGTTGTTGGTTGTCACATGACAGCAAAAGAAACTTATCAACATCATACGAACTGGGCAGCAGAAGTCCATCCCTGCTCAGCTTAAATACAGGATCTACCCTACATCAGAAGAAATACCAGACACATGGCACGCTGAAGATACACAAGTCAGACACACCGCTCAGACCGACCGTATCTAGCACAGGGAGCATAATGTACAACGCAGCTAAGACACTGGCTAACATTCTCACACCACTAGTTGGGAAGACACCGTACCACATCAAGACTAGTGGGGACTTCACAAACAACACCATCCCATCAGTTTGGTACAGAGACAGGCCATTGACACTGTCCCCAACATCCCATCAGTTTGGTACAGAGACAGGCCATTGACACTGTCCCCAACATCCCATCAGACCGATCACGTATCTGGTACAGGAGCATCAATGTACAAGCGCATTGACACTGTCCCCAACATCCCATCAGTTTGGTGAAAAGAGACACGTACCCACAGTTGACAAGACTGCATCCCAAGACATCAGTGGAAGGATTCACTGTCCCCAACATCCCATCAGTTTGGTACAGAGACAGGCCATTGACACTGTCCCCAACATCCCATCAGTTTGGTACAGAGACAGGCCATTGACACTGTCCCCAACATCCCATCAGTTTGGTACAGAGACAGGCCATTGACACTGTCCCCAACATCCCATCAGTTTGGTACAGAGACAGGCCATTGACACTGTCCCCAACATCCCATCAGTTTGGTACATAGTGATGCACTTGTACATCAAAAAATCATTGGAACATCATGTACATCTTTTACCCCAAAACCATGGGACCAGAATGAGATGGTCAACTGCCACTCTTGGACACCTGTGTACAGGTGAATGATGATGACAGCACACAGGTGACTGTCTACAGGAAACCCACACACACAGACCAGTACCTGAATGTCAACTCCAATCATCACCTGGAACACAAGAGATCAGTCGTCAGAACACTGATGAACAGAGCGGAACAACTCATAACCAC
>JAODUO010001720.1:0-12500 GCA_025642075.2 Ridgeia piscesae
AGTAGCCACAGTTGCTGTACTAGACCAGTAGCCACAGCTGCTGTACTAGACCAGTAGCCACAGTTGCTGTACTAGACCAGTAGCCACAGCTGCTGTACTAGACCAGTAGCCATAGTTGCTGTACTAGACCAGTAGCCATAGTTCAGCTGTCTACTGTAGGTACTGAGAGTCACCAAAAATACAGCTGATATTTATGTGAAAAATGTAAAATTTCACCTAATTCTAATACGAAACACTTGTCATTACAAATGCATGTAAATAAGATTACAAATAAATATGCCATTAATTACACACCAATTTGCTTTAACGGGTGACAACACACGTCACAAAACCAACTCTCTCAGAGGCACATAATTGTAACCAGTAGTCAACCCACAAGGACAGTGATGACTAATGTGACGGGTTATTAAAGATCTAGGGCATGTCGGGTGGTATGTGCTTATGTCCCATTGGTGTCTGCCCTGACACCAGGAAGTAGAGGGGTTAACCAGTATATGAGTAACTGTACCAGTCACTGTGTGGCGATCTGTCAGGTCTAATTATTCATTAATAACAACATACAGCTCCCTGTGCGTCATGTTACACCAGGCAAACATTTAGCACCCAGAAGGAAGTTGAAATGACATATGTCTTCAGGCAGCCTCAAAGTAGGTCATGCCTTGTCTGAACCTTTTAAGACTCCATAAATGTACTAACTATCCCCAGGTACTACCTGTGCCATTGTATTGCCTGTTCCCATATACTGCCTTTATCCTTATACTGTATGTCCCCAGGTACTACCTGTCCCCTTGTACTGTCTGTCCCCAGGTACTACCTGTCCCCTTGTACTGCTTTGTAATGTTGACCCCTAAAATATGTTTGTTCTGAGAAACCCCCCTTGTCTATTACATACGCGGTATTGCATGACGTAACTATCATGAGCACACATGCATATATACACATGCCCACACACACATGCATGTACACTCATGTGCACACACATGCATGCACACATGCATGATTATATGTTACAGTATGGCATTCACACCATTCCATACGGTAAACCTTCCATACCACATAACAATAGCCTAAGCATGCCAAGGTATGATGATATAACACATACATAACAAATAAACACAGGGGTTAGCATTTGATAAACATTATATCCTATATGACATTAAACTGACATCAATATAGACAAAACAGCAACAATAACAACAGCAACAGAGGAAGGTCGTTAACCTTTAATTAATTTACTGGCAACAACCATGGATGCAATTTTAATATTCTACAGCCGGCTTTTAAAACATCAGCGAATCGACATCATTTTATTTCATTTATATTTTTAATTATTTCGATTTTATATAATTCAATGTCTCATTAATCTATCGTACTTTATTCCATATTTTCAACCGGTTTCAATCTGCCCATGGCACTGCTCAGCCTCTGTGACTGTACAGTGGCTTGTTACACTACCCAAACACACCCATGTACACACAAGAACACACTAACACATGTAGGATTAAAGACAGACCAAGCACACCTAACACACACATGGGTTACAAAGACGTGTCACACACAATACATTCCTGTGAGACTTGTCATTACAAATGCATGTAAATAAGATTACAAATAAATATGCCATTAATTACACACCAATTTGCTTTAACGGGTGACAACACACGTCACAAAACCAACTCTCTCAGAGGCACATAATTGTAACCAGTAGTCAACCCACAAGGACAGTGATGACTAATGTGACGGGTTATTAAAGATCTAGGGCATGTCGGGTGGTATGTGCTTATGTCCCATTGGTGTCTGCCCTGACACCAGGAAGTAGAGGGGTTAACCAGTATATGAGTAACTGTACCAGTCACTGTGTGGCGATCTGTCAGGTCTAATTATTCATTAATAACAACATACAGCTCCCTGTGCGTCATGTTACACCAGGCAAACATTTAGCACCCAGAAGGAAGTTGAAATGACATATGTCTTCAGGCAGCCTCAAAGTAGGTCATGCCTTGTCTGAACCTTTTAAGACTCCATAAATGTACTAACTATCCCCAGGTACTACCTGTGCCATTGTATTGCCTGTTCCCATATACTGCCTTTATCCTTATACTGTATGTCCCCAGGTACTACCTGTCCCCTTGTACTGTCTGTCCCCAGGTACTACCTGTCCCCTTGTACTGCTTTGTAATGTTGACCCCTAAAATATGTTTGTTCTGAGAAACCCCCCTTGTCTATTACATACGCGGTATTGCATGACGTAACTATCATGAGCACACATGCATATATACACATGCCCACACACACATGCATGTACACTCATGTGCACACACATGCATGCACACATGCATGATTATATGTTACAGTATGGCATTCACACCATTCCATACGGTAAACCTTCCATACCACATAACAATAGCCTAAGCATGCCAAGGTATGATGATATAACACATACATAACAAATAAACACTGCTCAGCCTCTGTGACTGTACAGTGGCTTGTTACACTACCCAAACACACCCATGTACACACAAGAACACACTAACACATGTAGGATTAAAGACAGACCAAGCACACCTAACACACACATGGGTTACAAAGACGTGTCACACACAATACATTCCTGTGAGACATTGTCAGCATGCCACATACAACCCCCCCCCACCCACACCTGTGTTTGTGACATCACTGAACAACTCCACATATACACAACACTTGTGTGTCAGTACGAACACACCATCACCACCCACCTGTTTTACTACCTCTAGAAATCAACAGTATTCCAACGCGATACCAGCGAGAAACTCGGACATAGCCACACCACTAAGTGTAAACACCAACTAATTCCACTGGACACAGATGGCCTGTGAACTCATGCCAGTCAATCTGAGTCATTCCTTTGAGCAACTGTCCTCCAATCAGGCAGAGGTACACTGCACTGGGACAGTCCCTTGCTAAAGAAAGCGGAGTCAATCAGGCGTGACGGTGACACACTGTACAGGTTACTGGCCACTGCAGGATTGAATGAGGGGGAGGACAGGGGGGTTGTGGTCACTTGTGCCCCTGAAATGCCAGTTGTAGGATTGTAGGAGGGACTGGGGGAGGGGGGGGCATTTGTGACCCTGAAATGTCAGTTGTAGGAGGGATTGGGGGGAGGACACTTGTGCCCCTGAAAGTGTCAGTTGTTGTAGGATTGAGACAGGGTGGTGGTGGTGGTGGTGGTGGTGGGGGGTTATTGAGTGAGTCAACTGGTGTTTGCAAGAACAATATACCTGCTGTGTGATGGATGAGATGTCTTGTGGAGAATGACAACTAAATCTAATATATCATCAAATTGACATCTAACATAGACACACCCAGCAGGTCAGGGTCCGGATCCTCGGAGCACAACAGAGGAAGGTTGTCAACTTTTAATTAGTTCACTGGCAACAACCACGCACACTGTTTTAATTTCCTATGACGTACTTGTACTGGCCCTGTGATAGTTTAGAGTTACTCTTAAAGTTGACATACCAGGTAAACTCAGGCCAAAATCTATATTTTAATGACCCGTGTAAAATTATGCACATTGCAATGTCCCCTGTGGCAAGGCACTTTGCTGTACATTGTAAATGTAGTAAGCAAAAAAATTGCACATGTTAATTTCTTTATAGTGCCTCTATTTAATTTAGTGATACATTGTAAGTTATTTTTTCTTTAGGTAATAACCAACTCATTTGACTAGTACACTGTATGCTATTTTCTTAACCCTTTCTCCCCTCAATTCTGGTGAACAAACGAAAATGCAGAACTATATGGGATAACAGACACATTATCGAGGCTAGCTAGATGATGGGGTTTATAGATACAGAAGTACAAATTATAGTTGTATATTGTATAGTGATGAATTGGTCACCCATGGGGGGAGCTTGATTGGAAGACCGAAAGATATGTGGTAATACTTACTGGAGAAAGAATGGGATTCAACAAAGAATGATTTATTAATAATAATTTTTCAGCATTATTACAAATTGAAGACTTTAAAGTGAAATAGTTGGTTATGTGCTGTAATTTAACATCATAATAAAAAACATTATTTCAAATGTATATTAATAAAATATGGGGTGGTCCATTCTTTTTACAGGGTGGGTCAATTCTCTAACTGAAAGGTTATGGAAAGTGAGAGGGGGGTCATTATTTTATATCAAATGCACCATCTGCCATTTGTGACAAATGGCTATAGAGTTATGTAGAGACCCGCCCACCCATCATTTGGATGGGTAAGACTTGTTTTGGATGAGTAGAAATATTACTGGATGGTGGTTGGGTAAAAATTGGGGAGACAAAACACTCTTAAAATATTATATATATTGTAAATTATGACTTTTAAACGGGCATCACACATGTAGTTTACTTCAGGTCATAAAACAACATGCATATTATGTGTACATTAAAATTTGTGACAGGCAACATTTTTTATTATGCATTAAGGCTCGCATATGGCACCCAATATTTGGATCTAACGGCTGTAGGTAAATCTGTCCACTTTGCTATGCTGTCACGTAATCTTTGACAATTTACTGACATCATCCTGCCAGGTCTATATGCAGGATCACTTTTTGGCCAGTCACAAATTAGTTAACTCACATACATACAAGCCATTACGTATTATGACCCAATATAAACTATATACATACACCCATTTTCAAAGCGTAATTTATAATATATTGATTTTTACCCGTCCGCCACCTGTCCAGTGATATTTCTACCTGTCCAATATGGATTTTACCCATCCAAATTATGGGTGGATATATATTCTATGCATCCTGCATGCAATAGTTTACTGATGGCAAAGGTAATTCGATAACCACAGTTACCACATTGGAATTGATTGGGCCCTCATCAAATGTTTTATGTACACAAGATAATACCACAATACACAGAAGTCATGTTTGCGGCTGGTTACACACACTTGAAGTTACACATTTATTTTATAAATTAAAATCCACTTATTTTGCACAATTGTATCTGACTTTACCCATAAAGCCCAATATATGTATTTGATGTTCTTATTTGGTATCCATCATGATTCTGATCAAATACACATTAAATACAACAAATTGCATTTGGAGTATTTCACTTACTTAAATTCACATATTTTACAATCAGAAATGTTGGAAAACATCTCCATAAACATTCCAACCCCTTCACTGCCATTTAGTGCACAATCCTGTCTACAGATCCTCAACATTTGTGTAGTTATACATGATATATACACATTATTTGCTTGTTGTAGCACATATGAAATTAATGTTGCGTATTCTGAAATTTAACCACTGTATTCGTTAGAGAGATGCATTTATATGTCACATAAAAAAGATGAAAAATAACACATATTTCAGAATAGAATAAACTAAAATAACATGTACTTGTACAAGTATATTTCAGAATAAAAACACATAATTATTTGACAAGTTCGGCCCATACCTGCTAAATGTTGTGGAAAATCGGGATTTCTGAGTGTCCGTGCCAGCTCTCTGTCCTGTGGTATTTCCATCTTGTTCCACTAAACGTGATACCGTGAACGGTTTCCTTAGTCGATTCCCAAGTTTTTTCAGACGTTTTTGACCAGAATGCTTTGCACCATCACATAACTCTGCCCCAGTCAGGGGTAAATCGTGTACAGGCCAATTCTCGTAAATGGCCGAACTACCGTCTGATCCGGACCATGATTCAGCCAAAAAGGCATACGCCATTTGTGCTGCTGGTTAAGCTGGGAGACTTCAGTTTACCTGTATCTGACGTCACTTGTTGACTGTCATCACTTGACAATCTGTGACAGGTGTCTGTCTCCCTGTGTCTGATTATTTCAGAGGCTACATATTAAATGTTAGTGTAATACTGATAAATGTTATGGTATGAAGATCATGTCCATGCCAGAGTGACATTCAGGAGCCTGATGTGACAAACGTCGCCTAAATCCTTCTGTAATCTACAGTGTATCTTGCTGCCTTCTCCTGTCACCTGAGACAGTTAATTGAACACAGTGTAACCAGGACAAGGGGCAAGCACCGGTGCACTACGGTGATAACTCATTGTCCGTCCGGACTGTCACCCATACTGTCACCTGTACTGTCACCCGTATTGTCACCTGTACTGTCACCCGTACTGTCACCCGTACTGTCACCGTACTGTCACCCGTATTGTCACCGCTGGTCAACACGTAAACCAAGCCGTCCCTTCACTCTTGCTCAATCCCTAACGTTGTATATGGAGACACTGTCCAAGACACAGCCGTGTGAACACAACTGCTGGCCTCAGTGGAGGGCTGCCACAGGATGTTGTGGAGTAAAGAGGATATGGCCCTACGGATCTGGTTCTTGTTATGTCCGCAGCATTCGAGACTGGCCAGCCAGTGACACTGTCATCGTAAACTGGGCCAATAATCCATGTGTAGGTGACGAGATTAACGAGGTACTGTTGACTGTACAAGTAAATGACCTCCAGTAATCCCTATAGTTGACATATGAAACCGTGACAAAGTCCACATGGATACATATATATATCCACTGTGCTGAGGATGGCAATCACTCAGTCCCACAGAGAACAAACTGCAGCAGATGTGATGTGGCATCAGCGACGTCCGCGATCCGCAGGATGTGTTTGACAGTGGACAAAGTGATTCCACCAGGACCTTAACAAATACTGTGTGTCACCGTGTACACTGGTACTAAGACGTCCTAGTCCAGTCAGGTTGTCACAGCTAGTTGACACAGATCTTGCCAACTTTACAACACGTCCTCCAGAAGTGTGTTTGTTCAATGATAGTCCAACACACTCTCGCAGTCAGTCGGCTAACAACCAAAGCATGAGTCGGACGGAAATCATTTTGCAGTTAAAAAAAGTCTGTTAAAACCTCCCCCTGCAGGTAAATTATAATGACACATACCTGTCCAGCGTTGACATCCGTGACACTGTGGAGGTTTACGACCAAAAAAAAGACAGAGGCCTTTATATATGACCACGCTCGTACACACGATCACCCACTGTGTGGCAGTAGATGATGCTTCCTGTTGTCATTTTCATCATGGCATTCTAATGAGTGTGTCAGAGTTGTGTGCCAAATGACAAAGTTTTGTTTTCCCGAAATATGAGCACCTCACAAAATGGGTCATGTCATAATTCCTACCGTACGTCCCCTGTTGCAGTTTCTGACAGATATTATAATGATAATAATCAACAAAGTTTCAGTATAGACTGTTTTGAATTAGTTTGCCGTGTTATTTTCTGTTCGATTTTTAGTAATAAGTTTCTTTTATTATAGAAGCCTTGTGTGGTGTCACATTTGCATAATCAGAGATGTCCTGTTCATTTATTGAGGGTGTTTGCCAAATTCAATTAATTAGTTATTTAACTTTCTTTTTTGTAGGATTTAAATTTGTTTGATTAAATTATACTGTCGTTTATTTCTTTTCCATGTGTTTAACTTTATTTTATACATTGACTCCTGTTTACGGTTTTTTATTGACTCCTTTTAATTCCTGTAAACACAAGTGAACAAGAGTTGTATTGACGTCAGGATTAGAACGTTAATTCGGTGATATTGATTGTATGATTTGACTTACTTTGGAGCAAATATTTGTCAATGATTGCGACATTTTGGCCCGTCAGCTATGGGCCTTGTTCACGTAATTTTAAGACATCTTGTCCATGTTGTTAAAGAACGATATTAAATTTATTGCTCGTGGCTTCAAGAAAGGTGTTAAAATTACATGAACAAGGCCCATAGCTGACAGGCCGAAATGTCGCACTCATCGACAAATTTATGCTCCAAAGTACGTGAAATCACACAACAAACCATTCTTGGAGCCATGAACAATATATTCAATATAGTGATATTGATGTTTACGGGTTCACTTTTGTTGTGGTTACATTTTGCATTTCTTTTCTATTCTTTCTCAATCTTTTACATATTTTAGACATGATCATGAGTTGTATGATGAATATCCTTTTTAGGATATTAAAGTGAATTGGTGCTGACTGCTGACAAATTCAAACAGAGAGCAATGATTGCCTCATGTGTGGGATTACATGGGAGCTCATACGTTTAAGTATATATCAAACATTATTACAAATGATTGGTCAATTTTAATTGGCTGTTTTGTTTCCTTGTATATTAGATAACACCATATATGTTGTATTTTTATTTTGAACAACCTTCATGACTGCTAAAAAAGAAGAGTAAAACAAAATAAAATTTGTCTGAAGAAATTTCTGAACTTTAGCCAAATCAATTAAACAGATTTGACATCCTTCGCTAACCTAGAGGGATTGAATGTTTCCCATGCCTAAAAATAATTCCTAGCTCTCTGAAGAAATAGCATGCAAAAAATAATAATTTTGTATGCATCCAAAAACATAATTTGACTGTGAAAATTACTTTGAACTGGAAGAACAAGGTTTATCACGAACAAACGTTCTGAATCAGATCGACAATGTATACACATTTCTCACAAGTGAAGGACATTATCTCTGTGTGCCATGTGTACACAAACTCAATATACACACCAGTGTGTTGAGATAAGATCAGTTGCAGCCATTACCTACTTATCTATTGTGGCCCAGGTTTAGTGATTAGATGTGATTACCATAAATCCTGTCACTCATGTGAATGGTCAGGGAAGTATAAGCTAACTGCAGAGATTACATTTTAGCCAGTTCAAAATGTTGTGATAAACACGCGTATGTTAACTCACACTCAGGACTGGATACTGCGCTATATAAAAACTTGCCTTTATTCCCTGTTTTGTAATACACTTCATCCTAAATTATGAACATTATTATGAAATATATGTTCACATGTGTAATCATATTCTAGTTATCACTGATGTCTGTGTAACCACATGTCTGCAATAGTATTTATGTGTACACTTATTATTTAATATCACTGTTGTTAAACCTCTCAAATCAGCTCAATTATAGAACTTTTAACCTTATACTACATGTTAAGTTATTACTACTGGTACATTGTTTATAGAGCGATGGTGGGCCAGTTGTTTTTATAAGTACTCATCCTATTGTGTTATCATTCTTTCAATGAATTCAAGAATTCCACGATGGTATGGCTGGAGCAGTGTCTATCGGTGGATCAACTACTGATCCTTTTGAAATTACCCATGGACTAAAGCAAGGATGTGTCTTGGCACCTACCTTGTTCACTCTCTTTCTGGCAGCACTACTGTCTACAGTGTCCGAGCACCTTAGTACAGGAGTTTTCATCCGCACTAAGATCCGATGGAAAACTATTCAAATTGGCTAGACTAAAGGCAAGCATAAAAACTCGAGAACTCTGCATTCGTGAGCTACTATTTGCAGATGATGCTGCTATCGTTGCCCATACACTAGAAGATGTCACAGAGATATGCAAGCAGTTTGAACAAGCTGCAACCATGTTTGGACTTACAATCAACACAAAGAAAACTGTGACCCTCTACCAACCACCACCTGGCCAAACCTCAATCGATCCACATGTTGAAATCTATGGCACGCCACTAAAAGCAGTTAAGAACTTCACATACCTGGGCAGCACTGTTGCATCTGACAACACCATTGATGTGGAAATTAACAACCGTATTCAAGCTGCGTCTGGAGCCTTTGGAGGACTGTGGAAGCGCGTATGGTCACAACATGGTATTTCAGTCTCCACAAAGTGCAAGGTGTACAAGTCAATTGTGCTTCCAACACTACTGTACTCAGCAGAGACATACACTCTCTATCGTCGCCATTTTAGAAAACTCTCCAAAGTGCATCTCCGACATCTACGACAAATCCTGCAGACCTCATGGAAAGATCGCATTCCAAATGTTGAAGTCTTGAGACGGGCTAATATGTCCAGCATAGAAGCCACTCTAACGGCTTCCCAAATCCGTTGGACTGGACATATCATCCGTATGAATGACAGCAGATTACCAAAGGCTGTATTCTATGGAGAATTAACCGAAGGGAAACGTCTTCGTGGTGGACAATGGCTGCGATACAAAGATGTAGTCAAACGACACCTAAAGGCTACACACATCACCGTAGACCACCGGGAAACCCTTGCAAAAGATCGACAACAGTGGAGGCAGGCCATACACACAGGAAAAAGCCACATTGAAGAAAAGATACAACAAAAATACCAACACGATCACAATCTCCGCCATGGCCTTCCTGATCCTTCTGCCCCTGTCATTTTCTGTGTCAACTGCGGGAGAGGGTTTAAATCTCAAATTGGACTATTCTCTCACCAACGAGCAAAGCACGTAATGGACGAACCCCTACACTGATGTCATCATCGGACACGATGGACAGCAAAGAGAGAGACATTTTTTCAATTCACTGGCTACAGTCAGCGTTAATTGGCTCTGCTGTTAGCCTGGAATCGTGTATTATATCATCTATCATTAGATTTGCTGATTTTATTTGTATGATTTATGTGATTCAAAAATTACACTATCTATCTAATCAATCAACAGTACAGTAGCCTCTCAAGTCAACAATACTCTAGTCACACACGCTTGCTGATGCAAAGTTCTGAACTGAATGCAAGAAGAAACAGTGCAATAACATTCTCAGCTGAACAGTACTCTCTCCACTTAACAATATTACCTCAGGTGAATAATACTACTTTAGCTCAGTAATACTATCTCAGCTCAAAATACTCTTATGATGCAATAGCTGCCTGAAAATTTGACAATAACTTTAGTCAGAAATATGACATGAAATTGTTGACACTGCAGCCTGGCACAAGGACAGACCAAAGTAAAATCTCATGTGACACATACAACCTATTACCAAAGCTAACCTGAAGAAATATCGGGCAACCTTTTCCTTGTCCATAACAGCATCCGACAGCCTGGCCCTGGCGTGGTGACACCAAATGACAGTCTGTCACTTCTGTCAAATGCCTCACACACATGACAACTGTCAGAGAGAGATTCGCTTGCAATTCCTCAGGCACTCCATTTGTGTAATGAATTAATTACCGCATTCATACGCAGCAGAGGACAGCTTAGAGTACGTGACTTAATGTCTCTCCAGTCCACCATTAATGACCAAACAGTGACATGTGACATTGTTGCAGGTAGGTACTAGAGTTGTCCAATTGGTCACTACTGCATCTGTGCCTTGGAACATTGGGACAATTAGTGATTACGTGACATCCGGTCTGGCATCACAGCAATGGTCATTGCCTGGATAATAATATTAATTTTATTTATAAAGTGCTGCATATCCAGAATATAATTCCACTCAGAGGTGCATAAAATACAATGTTGGTAAACACAAATATATAAAACGTATGCAATACACATTAAAAACAAAATATAAAGTAATAATAAATAAATAGCTAATTAAATAAAGCTTGTAACAATCATATTGTATAAGCTAAACTTATCAACAGTAAATTAATAGATAAAATTAAAAATTAATATAAAAGACTAATAAGTTAATCATTAATAAAATAAAATAAATTAATTAATAAATCCCGGGTAATATATATATATATATATATATATATATATATATATATATATATATATATATATATATATATAAATCTGGACCTGAAAAGTTCAAGTGAGTCTATAAGGCGCAGACAGTTTCACTGAAAGCACTATGCTGACCATATCGCTCTAAATTGTGGCGAGTTACCTTCTGGAGATGACTTTAAGCAGATACTTATAACAACTGTCAGCACGAGAGAAACAGTCCACTATTTGTGCAACTGTGCATCTTTGACAGTAGAGTGCAATGGCTCAGAGGTGGAGCTTTGTCTCTCGCCTAAGAGAACACGGGTTTGAATCCTGTGTTGCGGGGTTAAAACTTGGGCAAGTTTTTTCACTCTACATTGCTCCAGTTCACTCATCTGTATAAATGATTACCTGGTTATAGACATATGGCTGGATGCTTCCCAGAGAAGCCGAGATGGTGTCTGAGTGAAAGGTCTGTCAGGGAGGTAAAGTGTAAAGTGCTGTGAACGGTCCTGAGGACTGGATCCTGCGCTGTATAAGAACTTGCCTTTACTTCTAAAGAATATACTTCATGGTAACAATCTTTGAGGGTGTTTAGAGATGACATCATCCATCTGTTGAATCATAAGTCTGGCCCAATCAAATATCTAGTGTGGAACTCTACAAGAAGGCCAACTGTAACAGCGCTGTCTTGGAAATTAAACTCCGATGACTGAGATGGCTAGGACATGTCCTGAGAATGCATAAAGACAGTATCCCCAAAGTTGCCGGAAGATGGCCACCATCCAGAAGAAGGGAGCGAGGACGTCACCAAAGAACATGACAGATGACAGTAATGGTGGAGCGAGAAGACAGGGCTCTCGTGGGGCGAGACTCAGGCCACAGTGAAGGACTGGACCCTGTGGAGGAGCATTGTCATAGCCTTATGTCCCACCGGGGATGAAGAGAATAGGGAAAAGAAGGGGTTACTTTATGTCAAACATGTGTGGGTAGACAAGATATGACTGTATGTTGTTAGGAGCA